>CAADRB010000052.1:819250-841759 GCA_900708905.1 Hymenolepis diminuta | reverse complement strand
CTTTGCTTAAGGCAAGATTTGCAAAACCAAACTTACCTTTGTCGAGTCGCGATCGCCGCATTCGCGATGATCACTTACCTCAGTTTTTTGAACCACCACTTTCAATGGTAGAAAAGAAAATCGACTTCGCTACGGTGAAGAAAATCTGTGTATGTCCTATCCTTTTCCAATAACTTTCTCCTATTCAGCTGAGATTGATTGTTTATGACAATTTTTAACCCCTTCAGTACATTCGGCATTGTACATTAATGAATGTTGTCTCTGTAAGTCTTACTCGTGATTCGAAAATTCGATCCATGACTGATATGTTGATGTATATCTCTGGTCACCATTAGGTCACGAGACATCATATGACGGCTTTGTAGAGGTCAAGATTGATTCCACATGAATGGCAATGGTTCGTTCTTAACGGGAATTGTATTTTCAAATGTGCTTTTGATTCATATCGTAATTCATTACCGCAGAAACCTGTCTGTAATTTTATTTTTTTTGAGGAGAAATAACTTCATTAATTTCCATGATTTATGAAAGTCATTGTATAAAGTTTGATATTGTCTCTTATGTCTTTTTCTCTTCAAATGATCGACGGGGTTTCTAAGTTGATCGCCACACTCAAAAGCTACTAACTTGACCGATGAATGATTATAGACGAAACCGCTTATGCCCAAAGCTGAACGTCCACTCTTGGTAGAACATTTTCCTGACACCTAATTTCGATACAGAACTAAATTAACAGTCAGACGCTGAAAGCATACCCTCTTATGGACAGCAAAATGGATCACATATTTTCGGAGGAGTCGCATATGCCACATCTCTCGTGAACTGGATTAGAGATTACTGGATGTCTACATTCTGATTTGCAGAATCATCACTAAACTATTAGTCATGTAATATAACTAATATATAGGAGTATATACTTTCATGATAAAAAGTTGCTTGAATTACAGATCTTCTCCCTCCTTCTCACACAGTCTGGGTTGCGTTAACTTTAAGGCTTATCGTTAACATCAGTATCACTATGCCATCACAATAATTTATAGCCGTGCCCACATCATTTACTCCTCAATTCACCGTTTATATTGATCAAAACTTTACTCTCAACTCCACTATGACATTTCCTATGGCTTTTGACCTTAAATATTGTTTAAATGGTCATATTCCTGATTGATCTTCGTAATGCTGGAGTGCAAGTTGCTTCTTCAAATTCTTTGCCTTCACTCAAATATGAGGGCAGAATGAAAATAAAGTAATAAGATTGTTCAGTATTGTATTACCTGCTTTCTTTACGTAGGTACGCGATATTTCGATTCCTCAAGTTGTTGCTCTAGTTACAAACACGAACAAACTGGACCCAAATTAGCAAGAATGATACACGTTTGTAATATTATAGATATTGACTGAGTCTTACTTTCGTTAGTACACACGAGTTTACCACGATGTAGCTTGTGTTCTGACATCCGTGTTAAGTTACCATATTAAAGAGCTTTCTATATTGCTTTGATATGCGGAATTACTGCTGAAATTTCTGTTTAATTACGTTAAAACAATAACGGTTGTTATTATAATTGCTTATAAGAAATTTTTAGGTACCTAATGACGTGAATTTTTAGATATAATTGTTATAATGTAATAAAATAGAAGTCTCAGTAGTAATCTCACAGAGCAAACCAATCTAGAGAACTCAGTAATGTAGCAACTTAACACGGAAGCCAATAACTCACGACAGAACACAAGGAAAGTTATGGTAAACACCCGTGTACTAACGAAGGTAAAACTCAATCGATATTGGCTTAAACGAATTGAGAAGGAAATTAATTTTTTATTTATAGAAGAAATATTAGAAGAGGGAGAAAATAAAAAAATTATTTCTTCTATCGATCCGACTACTATGAAACGCTGATCTCTACTTGTAATAACGCTATGTGTACCAGGCCACATCGATCGAAGAGATGTAATAAGTGAAGTCACTCATGTCGCAAGATTAGTATGGAGGTGGTCGAAAAGCCACCCCAATTTATTGATAAAAAAATCAGGTTTATAAGCAAACCATTTCTTCGTTAGATTTCAGTTATGTCTCGTCGTCGATGTCTCGGCACGATGATTGGCACCTATTTAGGTGTCTATGTGCAAACACGCCCACACACAGCTAGACCTTCTGTGAATATTGCAGTCGAGATCTTACCGTCAGTCAATCATTTCTGATCTCCAGGTGCTGGTTGACATTTGCTGACTATAACATCTCCTGTCCAAACATGAGACATCCATCTTGGGGAATCGAGATGACCCTTTTGGTTAGTCATGATGCTGTCTTGTATCTGTGCATTTCCTTCAGGGAGCCTTGAAAGATCATATTTGTTTTTGCACACGTTAAAGCCTGGTAAATAATACAACTTATAAGAGTTATTTTTGGGAAAAATATTTTTTTCATATGTAGCACACATGATATGCAAAAGCATTGCTTTCTCTTCGGCGAATAGTCGCATACGGTTTACGTAATAATGTGAAAGATCTCTCGGGGCAAAGATCGATCGAATACATTAAATAAGTCAAGTCACTTATGTCTATAGATCAGTTCAGAGGTGGCAGACAAGTCACCACCAATTTTTTTATAAGTAAATTAGGCTTATATGCAAAAACATTTCTTCGCTGAATGTTGGTCATGTCTCGTCAGTGTCTCGGAGTGATGACAGACATCCGTTTAGGTATCTATATACAGACACACAACGAGACCGCCTGTGGGCATTGTAGTGAAGATCTTATCGCCATTCAATCATTTCTTATCGCTAGGTGACGATAGACATCTTCTGTCTATAGCAGTTTACATTTCAGTATTCATGCGCCAAGTTATTTGACGTGGGGTACCAAGATTTTGGCTTCAAACATTGAAAAGACGCAATGTAATTAAAAAGGACGCAAACTTGCATTACGTATTTAATCAATAATATACTAATCCTTTGATTTCTGATAAGAAACCCAATCATTTTAGCCCTGCCATATTGATAAAAGTTGTATGAATGTAATTATTAAAATCACCAGGAGCTGAAATATGATGTTTATACCTCCCTCAAACTTTTGAGTAATGGAATAAAGGAGTAAATGTGAGGAAGGAAGCCGAAACTATAAAGTTAGAAAAATAAGAATCAGCAGGTCGAAGTTCTTCATTGATACCTTATTTCAACAGTGAAAGCGCTATTGAAAAATGAAAATGAATAGTATGAATGCCTTTTTAACTACTCATTAAAATGTGATTTTAACAATTATTTGTAATTACACAACTTAGTAAAAGGTGTTAGCAAACTTTGCTGCAATTTTTAGGTTAAATTAAGCGAATGCATGAAAGTTTCCCAAGTCTGTTGGTACATTGAGATTTGAATCAACACAAATCATAACATGAACCAAGGTAACTTTTGCGAATTACTTTAAGTACAGTTATAAAGATTCTATTAATAAATGTGCATAAAACTGATATTGAAATTAATAGTCCTTTAAATCTTCATATGTAGGAAAAAAATTAATTTTTTCTGAGGCTAGGCTTAACTTTTAAGTGAAAGTGAGCAAATCTCCATCTTGAACAAAATTGAAAATTATTGAACAAAATTAATAAATTATATTTTGAAGCCATATTTACGACTTCTTCACTGTTGGTATAAAGAAATCAAAATGTATACCCTTATGAGTAATTTTGTAGTTGTCAAAACATTATCGATGGTAGATAATATTACTTTAAATTGACAAAAATAAATTTAGCTTTAATAAAAAAATTTTTAACATTTATATTGCACTATATAATCATATTTAATTTATAAATCATTAATTTTTACATGACCCAAAAAACGTTTTAATCAACTACGTTAAGATATTTAGAGTGCTCGCACAAAAGTAAATTATTGCCGAAGCATTAGGTTGTTGTGTTTATGGTCCATTGTTTGCGCCTATTCATTAATTAGCAAAATGGGTAACTGTGGAACCCGTTCCTCCGCAACAGACGACGTAGAGGATATTAAACAATATCCCGATATGAAATTCGAACAACTCGACCAATTTCAAATGGATATTTGTAAGAATATCGCCAAATACACCACAAAATATCCAGATATACTTAAGTCGCCTCTTCATTGTGTTTCAACAGACCCCTCTTTTGACCAAATTTCTAATCATGATATACCCTGCGATATTCCTAGCGCACGTTCTGTAACTCCGAGTGCAACTGGACGACCAAAGAGCTATATCAAGTGTCCAAGTCTTGATGGTTCACGAATGAACGGCTCTTCGTCCCCGATTAGTTACCGTGGTGGCGGTGGTGGTAGTATTAGTAATGAGAGACGCCACCAACTTGAACAGCGTCCGAATTCAGCCTCTCACCTAATGAAATACGGTCTCAATAATGTCAGTAACAGCTGCCATTCTCCAAGTGCCAATTCGGTATGTCATACTAGTGATCGTCGGGCATCTCCTACCGTCAAACAAATGCAACTTCGGACCCTAAATAACAACAATATCAATAGCAACTCAGAAAAGAATGTTCAAAGATTGATTTCCAAACCGGTTCAACAGAAGTATCTTGTTCATCACAATCACAGCAAAACCGTCAGCAAGTATTTTGTTGCAATTTTCGACTATAAGGCGAGAAGTGATGAAGATCTTACTGTGCATAAAGGAGACGTCGTTATCATTCTTGATCGAAGGTTAGTCAAAAGTTTTATTTCTAATTACGATTTCTCATCTACTTACAAAAGTTATTTTGAATTTCTTTCATTTGTATATTTTTATTACGTTAACTATTTGTAACATGAATTTCATCTCTTTAATATTTTTTTTCATTTCCTTATTTTATTTAACTTAGTCTCTAACTTCTAGACAAGGATTTTTGCTTTACACGTTTCACAGTTCTTGGTATTGAATGTTTGTTTGTAATTTTACAAATTCTGCAATTATAAATTGAAAGTGTAGAGATTGTTTGATTGAGTTTCGTAAGCCCTTGTCAGAAAGAGATCTCAAAAACTCACCTTTATATGAGGTCTGATATCTTGGATGTCCTCTGGTTGGAAAGATATTTCTTTCCGGTGTTTCTCTATCTGCCAGATTTTTCCGATTGCTGGATCTCGAATTACGGAAGAGGGGAGTTTGTTTGACTATATATACCGACATACAACTCTCGTAATTTTGTATTATTTTTGCTCATTCAAAGTGTTCTAAACTGATTTTACTATCACTCCTCATCTTGATCTTAATTTGACTAGACTTGTAGCCAAGTTTATAGCCAGGTGGAGTTCCAGTATGTCTTCTTCGATCTTGAATCACCTCTTTTTAAACTTGCCAATACCACATTTCTTAGGCTATATCCCCAATTGAAATCTGGTTTTGTAAATAAATTAACTTATTAATATATCTTTTTTCTCTCTTTAGCGATTCGGACTGGTGGCTAGTAGAAAATGCGTCGAACCACTCCCATGGATTCGTACCATCAGCTTATTTGGCAGAAGAGGACTCAATCGAAGTTTTTGAGTAAGTCTTTTCCCCTTTTATCTGCGGTCGTGCATTTCATTTTTTTCCTCTTTCGTTCTCCTTACAAGAATGGGCGTTGACCGTTCTAGTTCCCTCTTCCTCTAGTTTTGGCGTGCTCATTTCCTGAATGATTTTAGCCCCGCCGCCGGTTTGAGTGTATGTATCGCAAAAAAAATGCAGGATAGAACAGAAGAAAAATCACAAGCATGCCTTTTTTATAGATAGGGAACCGGTCTTTCTTGGCGTATTGATGTTTAGCCGGTTTCTCTCTGTGGAGTTTTACCTTTCCATTAGACAGAACTCTTCACTCTCTTTCATTTATTCGTCAGAATTTTGGTGAAGTTTTCATCAAGGTAATTGTCCGATTTGGAATTATTTAGAAGCTGAATTTTCAAGGTCTAACAGCGATTAATGGGCTCATGTGCGAAGTATGAGGTCACGGATTCGATGCCCTTTGGTGCACACCCATTGAAAGGAATGGTCAACCGAATTGGTTAAATCGGTTCAATGAATGGGGTAGCGAAACTCGAGTTTCTCATCACCAAGGCTTCATAATCCTACTCCACTACCGAAAATGAACTCTGGAAAATGCGTTCATAAATGGACCTGGGAACTGTTTATTTGACCGAACGGAAATGTGAAGATTGATTGGAGAAATTAATTAATAGTCTGTAAAATGCGATGTTTCTTACATGTTGGTTGCATTCAAAGTCAATTGATAACTGATGGCGTTCAGTTTAGAAGAGAGGTTAGTAATATTTATTCTTTTACGTAGCTTTAAGGACGACAAGTTAGGACAAGTTTTTTTTGGCAGTTTGGATTTTCAGTCAAATATGATTTCAACTTCTCTCTTTTCACCGGTTTCTTTATCAGAGGACGCTTTGGCTCCTTCTTCGTGGTCCTTATTTTTTTTCTAACTGACCTTTTATTTCAGTCTTTCGTAACCGAGGGAGACAAAATCTAAAAATGTGTTCAGTCTTTTTTCTCATGTCGACTTTTTCCTCCCTACTACAAGTCTCCATTTGCCTAGATTTCGTTTTTAACCGATATTGCAGATTTATGAAAGTGAATCAAATGATGGCTCGGTCGGCAATGACGACTTATCTTTTCGGGATCTTTACGTGTGACAAAGTATTTACCTCTGAGTAACCAGGGCAGTTATCGGAACTCTGGTTTTTATATATCGAAGCAAGACGGTTATAAAATAGAAGGACCTCTATTCTTTATTCATTGAATTAAACAAACCATGTACATCTAATTTGAATGATCGAGAGTAGGGGTCTGTACAACGTCAACTCGTCAACAAATTGAGTTTCAACTTTTCAACGTTGTGTTCTCAGTTTGATTTAGCTGGAATAGTATAGTTTTGTTCAAGTGATAACAACTTCTAGTATTCACAGGGGTCTCAAGAAAGCAGTTAAAATCTGTTATGGGAACTTTCTGTTTTGTCACCTCTTGAAGGTGACTATTCAAGGACTGGAAGTGACTGGATGGGGTCTTGATTTCGCGATCTCTAGCTTAGCGGATATTCACGTTGATTGTTACTAAACCTAACAAGGGTTTAAAGAGATTGGTTAGTGCAGATTCTGTTTTCAGATTGTCTGATTTCGGCAAAACCCTTCTTTGCCAGCTAATTTAATTTAAAAGTAATCAGGCAAGTTAATGTGTATCTTCTGATCTTAAAAGATAGTTGAGCTGAATTGCAATTTTCGTTCCCTTTGATTATTATCTGGGGTATCATTTTGGGGCAACATGTATAATCCCAAATTATGGTTGCCAATATTAATGCCTCCAGGAGGCCAGAGCACAGCTTTTAATACGATCTCATTCTAATCCTATAAGAGCTTAAAACGACCCAAGCATTGTCTATGAGGTTTAGCTCTACCTGTTAGGTAACTCTTTATTAATATCTACCTGCATTCCTCCACTTTGACAAGCTTATTTCTTCCCTTGTTTCAAAAAGAGGTCTTTTAATTAATACCCTTTCACTTTATTATTATTCCCTTTGTTATGTGGCCATCGTAGATATTAACGCGGCCAGAATAAAGGACTGGTTTATCAGACTTCAGGAGGAGGGCTAAAGGAAGTGAGGGGGGAAAAAACAAAAGGAGCCCAAGCACATCTCCCGTCATTCATGCAGGTGTTATCGCGCTAGTTGAGAGAGGGGTGGAGGAGGGGGTTGACAGATGAATAACCTAGAAATCGGAACAGCGCATCATTTGTGTGCCGCAGTTGATGGTTGGTGTGTCCAGGTTAGAGGTCAAAGCATATATATATATAAGTGAAAAAGGAAGGGGAAGGTGTGATGATGTGATGTTCATGTTGCCGCTCTACAATCAGAAAGCCACCATTCCTTCCCTTTATCTATCTACCAGCCTGGGAATGGGCGTTGTTGTTTCTGTTCCTTGAAAGAATTTGTTCTGATTTGTACTGGAGAGATGTCAGAGCCCTCTTGGCACAATCAGCCCCATTGTCGGTGATGTGGCGTTGTCGACGCGGGTTGGTGATTGTCTTACTGAATTTATGGTACTTGCTTTGCCATTGAATGGTGAACAATCTATGAATGACTAAAGTCTGGCAACATTTCACACTGTAGATAAGCACTTTAATTTGTTTCGTCGATTTAGATGAAAGGTCGTGTCTAAGATGGGACTTGGACTTGAGGGTACATGACTTTAAATAAAAAAATTGAGGAGTTTATTGTCTTGAAACCATGTCTTCTGCATAACTGCAGTTACGGTTAGAGCATCCTTTCATTTCATTCCTTAGTCAGGAGTATGTTTTCTCGGAGCATTCAGCCATCCTTCTATTGAGGATCCGTGAACTTGAAATATACTGGGGAAATTGAAGTTTATGCGATTTGCAAATAGCTATCATTCATCTTTGAATGACTTGGCACTATCCATCCTAGTAACTTGTAAATCTCCTTTATTTCAGATGAAGGAATAGAGTGCATTAATTCAATTTGGTTCGGCGGTTTCGCAATTCTTATTAGCATTCTTTCAGTTTATTCGAGAGGAATTTCTTTACTGCTTTCTTTCAAGCTGTGCAGCAGTTGACCTTAAGGTAGCTAGGTCCATGACATTTCTAATTCCTTTCTTTAACCTTCAAGACCTTTTTGGCAGATGCGGTTAATATCACCTTGGCAATGGGGCAAAACAGAATCTTTCACTCAAATCTGTCCTTCCTTCTCTTTAGAATTCGTATAAAATGGTAACGATAGGCTTTATGCAGGACAAACCAGAGAGAATGCGATCCTCTTAATTGAAAGGATTTCACTCGGCTAAGATTAATAAAGAACGATCAGGTTCTTTCGTAGTGATAATTAAAACCTTAAGGAAAGCAAGGGACTACAATTTTTACCATGAGGAAGCGATTGAAATCGACTGACAGTAAGTCGAATAAATGCTTAAGGGGTGGGCATCGGGGAGATGACGAGAGTTAAAGTCAAGGTATCAAAGAGTCTTCATTTGATTTTTGCATTCGGAGTGTATAATACTTACTTAATGAGTAGTTCACGTTACAAGAATCATTTTTCATTCCCCGGATTACTGAGCTAATTCTTTTCGATGATATGTAGCGTTTGTTGATCGGTGCTTAATAAGGACTGTCAGTCCTGCTGCCACTTCAGTTCACGTATTTTGTCTTCTAAGCATGATAAATTTGAGTGATTTCATATCACAGCTGAAATGGCTCAATTTAATATTTTTTCACCTTTTTTCCAGATGGTATTTCCGAGAGATATCCAGAAAGGATGCCGAACGTCTTTTGGTTCAACAAGGCAACCCCATTGGAACATTCCTCGTGCGACCTAGTGAAACCACAAATGGTACGTTCTTAATTTTTCTTTTCGTATTATTTTATCACCATGATCGATATAACGGAGAGAAGTTTGCTGCCTAGAGCGGACGCGTGTCCATCGGTACCCACTCAAAATCAGCGAAATATCCAGCCGTTCCAATTAAGTCTGGCTGGGATTGAGAGAATTTCAGATTCTAACCTGGGAGGCTCCATGGTGCTATCCCTTTTAACGAGATCGGTGCTGGGAAAAAGAAACTTTTTTTCTACACAGACATAGGAGTTTGTTCCTTCTTTTTAGAATATTATTTCTGATCAATCAACTGAACTCCGTTTTATCACAGCTTTGGGTAGAGAATAGGATTATCTGTGTCTGGAGTTCCCCCTTCAGGAGAAATTTTCCCCTCTCCTAATTTTTGTACTTCGCCACGCCCTGTTGTGTTGCCATTTCCTCACTTGTTTTCCGCCTGTCAAGCGTGTCATATTCTCTTTCTCTGTAATTGACCCAGTTTGACAAAAAGGCAGGGCGTTGATTCATTCGGAACTTTATTCATCCGCCCACTTTTCAATTATCACCCATATCAGATTAAGGAGAGGAAAAAATTGGGAAAGGGGAGAGATTGCAAGAACTTCTGTATCCTCTTTTCACAGCTGTTAGTGTTAACTGTCAGAGAGCGAATGTGTTATTTGTGATCTCCCTTTTTTTTCTACTTCTTGTTAATATTTATTTTAGATACACTCAGCCTTTGACCCTTGTGTCGGCGGACAGTTGTGAAATGTGACTAATCGCTTCTTTGGAAGGGAAAGGAGGGGTAGTGGTGTTCCGTTCCCTACACGCTTTATAAATTATGTGTGCGGGGGTTATACACACACACACACACTGACCGCGGTTGGGATGCCCTAGTTTCTTATTCAGCGGCTTGGAAACATCTGTGTGTGTACATACAAACATACACAGACCTATTTAAAGGGAGAGAATCCCAGTAACCAGATTCAAGACGAGTTCGCCCTTTGTAGTGGTAGCAGTCTTGGCCGAAGGCCAGATTTCAATCTGTGGTGGGTATCAGCTCTTTGCCTCTCCGAATTCCCACCTTGAACCGCTTTCTAGTTCTCCTTCCTCTTTTCTGTCGGCACTTGTACCATCTTCATCCCACGGAGATAGATGGGAGAAGCCGACATGAGTGATAATGGTGGGGCAAATTTTGCACAGATGTAAATTTTACTGGTGTATTTCGCAAGTTTTCAGGTGCAATGTTTGTCAATATTCATTTTGGGTCTGGTAGACGGCACCCTGCATTTTTTGCTTGATTGAGGAGTTCGCATTACCACATCAGTTTATTGTGTTGAATAAGAAGGAACATTAAGCTTATTTATTTTATCCATGTAATTGTGAATTAGACAAGGAAGAGACTAGCTTAAAAGATCCCGTGGAAGTAACTGGCTAAGATCTTCAAAACTTCTCTCTTTCGGTTTCACTTCCGGTTTTTTGTTTATTGGCTATTAGTGATGTGGTATAATTTTTATAACTCAATAATGCAAAAACTGTATGAAAGATACTCCTCATGCTTCAGTTTTTCAATGGCTTAATTAAGAAGAAATTATAACAGGGAGAGATTGATGAAATTTTATCGATCAGAAGAAAATCGCTACAATGCACTTTTGTCCGTATTCAGGCGCCCAATTAAACGGCGAAAATCGATAAAATATTTACCTCACTGGAATAATTTGCACAATAGTTTTACGCACTTCTTTCTTTATTGATTTATTGATTGATTGATTGACTGATTGATTGATTGATTGATTGATTGATTGATTGATTGATTGATTGATTGATTGATCGATTGAACACTAATCAAGCCCTTGAGGCACTAATTGGGAGATTTAATTAAAAGCCGCTAAAAATTGTCCGAGTACCACTGCTAATTCCTTTATTTTTAATGATTGATATAAACTTTTAAAGAACAATTTTCAAATTCTGAGATTGGGGAATTATTAATAGAGGCGAATTGACAGTAGCTGCACTTTTGAAAATCGGTCATAAAGGGCACAAAGCAAATTTCTTTTCCTCCATTTTTTTTGCATTCACTATCTGGCGTCTTTTTTCCTCATTTCTTCCCCCTTAACAACAAGAAGCGGGAGAAAAGGAAGTTGGAAAAAAGACAAATAAAATTCCCTTCCATTTTTTCTCATCCGAAATATGTGTGTTTTATTATTGATGCTGTTCCCCTTTTCTCAGGAGACTGACTAAGTGATTCCAGGAAGATGTTGTGTCTAGTTCTCTCATGATGAACTTTCAACTCGCCGCCCTTCCAAAATCTGGCATGCCCTAATTGGCAGGCTACTCACGTTTAGACGTGCAAGCTTTCAGCTTGCTCAAACAAACCCTGTGAAGCTTCACCATCAAATCGATTTATGTATTTCGCTTAAGAATAGCAACCTAAAGTGTTTTTTCAGACGTCTATCTTTTGCTTTTGTAGCCACAGGTCGTCTCTCCCTCAGTATTTAAAGGGGTGACGCATGCTAATGCTATCAAGTGGAGTGAGAGGGGAGGCCACTGAAATAGAATTGTCAGAACAAATTATCATGGCCTTAATGGCCGCATAAATCTCCTAGACGCATCTCCCCATCATTCAACCCAACCCCACAAGAACGTCCGTCCATAAGATGGTCTGCATCAGACCGCCAAATGAATGAATGAATTGATTAGCGCGTTCACGTCTGAATTGTCTTTATAATTAATCACTCATTTTCGCATAGAGACGTCGGCTTAAAAAGACACTAATTTTGGCATTCGCCTTGGTGTCTTGGGTCTTGACCTTTCCACAATCCATTCAATCCTGTTGAAAAAGGCATTTTTCTAGAGGCCTTTTCAGTCAGGTAGTCGACATAATGCGCCGACACGGACACAGTACCTTGACCAGTCGGTACTCTCATTCGGAGACAGGGAGAAAACTGACCAGTTGCTTTTTGCCCCCTCTATTCCCCCTTCCACAAGTAAGTTAAGGTTTTATTTGCATCTTTGTTTCCGTCCTGTATTTTGGTTCAATGGCAGCACCTTTTCGCGTCTTTGCCAACTGCTAGTGTCTCTGTGAGTGAACAAGCCTGGGTTTTAAAAAGAATATCTCCCCTCCCCTCGGCACACTGCACCTCTAGTTTTTTGTTCGGATATCGAAGATACCTCGATGCTCTCTCGAAATTTTACTTTTCATAAAAAGTTGCTACGTGCGTTTCGGATGCGCGGGGGTACAAGGGTAGCAACTTTCTTATTTAGGTTAGCGCTGGTGCTATTTCAAAGCAGGATTTTGGGGCCCTTTATCCTATCGTGGGAATGGGACGAAGGGTTTCATATGCCTGATTAAGTCAGTTGAAAGGATATGTTTTCAGTAGTTTTCTTAGGTTTGATTGATGAGTAATATCATGAGGCCTCTGATGAGAAACTCTCATTTCTCTACCTCCCTCCTGACTTGTTTTAATTAGTACAGTTGGTCGTGAGTATCAAACTTGTGAGCTCCAACTCTGCAAACTTCCGAGCTGAATGCTACACCACCGATGCTTTAGTCCCAAAGGGATTTTGGTCAATTTAATCACCACTAGTTGATTAATGAGAGTGATCAACATCTCAACGCAAGGCTGGTCAATCAACGTCGAATATCGTAAAGTTTTTTTCTTCAACATGACCAAATAAAATACAATTTTTAATGAAATAAACTGCTCAGATAGGTAGCTGCCCGAATTTTTCATATTTAAAATGGAACTTTTTTCTAGGCCCCTCATTTCGTTCCAAAATTCAGACTGGATAGACGAAATTCAGCCATCCCTAGAAATTATAGATCATGAAGCAGTTTTCAATTTTGGGTCTATAATGAAGAGATTTAATTTTCCCATCATTTAAGCGTTTCCTGATGACCTTAATTTCTAGCTTTGATCTTTCAAATTCGGATTCAACGTGAATCACCCGTTGAATGCTACATTATCCCATGGGTTTGCCTATCTAGAGTTTTCGCCATTCAATTCAGACCATTATTTTTTGGTTTAAAGACATTTGAACTGTGTTTTATTAAATTCATTTGACCTCTAACTTGGCAAGCGAGCACGTCGGTTACTTCACTAACAGATTATGTTGAATGACACTATATTAAGTTCATTCGATCCAAAAACGATCCTTAATCGTTCGTATTAAAAATCTGAATCTGACACTGGTGTAAAAGCTTCAATATTACAATTGTCAAGTGAAGAACAATGTTAAATGTGATGAGTTCTTGCATGAAAATGAAGATTTTTCTAGAGCCCGAGTTGTAAGTTGTGCTAACTGGTTGGGCTCCCTGTGAAAACTTACATCTAACATTGTGTCTATGTCAAGATGAGATGTTTACACCACTCCCATCTTCATTTCCGCAGAGCGTTTACCTGTATGGGGTGATATTTGGAGCTTTGACTAAAAATCTTGCTTTTTTTACTGTTATTCCTCTAGTTAAATCGTTCTCTGATTTTCATCGGCATAGAGTCGCAACATATTACTATTTCTTGAAGCCTTTAAAATGAAATCGAGTGACCGTTCGAGAAGAGTGTATAGTAATTGGTTCCAGTTGGTAAAAACTGATGTCGGTGAATAATTAAAACGTAGCTGTTGTATTTTTCCACCGCCTTGATGCGCCAGAGAGGGGGCCTCTCTGTTGTGTCAATTTCGACCTCAATTATTGCCACCCTACGGCCGCAGTTTACTACGTCATACAACCCGGCATCGTTGTCTGTTCGTCTTTCGTTAGCTCGACCGAACATCGGTGTTTGGAGGTCTCTAGTTGTCTGAAATTCATGACGAAAAGCCGCGTGGCTTGGTTTGGCTTTGCCGTCGGCGGCTCGTCTTTCATCGCACGATAGGTAGGAGGGGGACACCTAAGGGACTCACTAATGGAGAAACCCAGGGTTGAGGGGGATGGGTGATAAGTTTTCAACTCTGATGGGTTCTGCCAAAATACTCTGTGTGTATGTTCGTTTTATTGCTCTGACCGGAAGCTTGAAGTTAATCGTTCAAAAGAATATGTTTATGTCTGTTTACTTGGGGTGTTTGTGTACTGATATAAGGAAGATTCTGTTACGGCATACAGTTTAGTGTTTTCTAAAACTAACGAAGATGTCCACAGTATTAATCTGAAATTTGTAGTGGTTAAATCCCCAACCACGCCATTCCAATAACTACCCAGAATTAGAAGACGGCAGAGTAATTGAACACGTCTTATAATGGGTCAGCGCAGGAAGAGGCCGTTTTGGGAGAGGGGAAGGGAATTGTTCCACAGCAATACAGACAGTTTCGGAAAATTCTCTAGGATATTATCTGTGAAATATGTATTTAAAACGGGATACGAAAATCCTAACATTTGGGAGATCGCCACAAACATAATAAGTGACACAGCAATTCCTTAACGAATATCTCTGGATATGGAGAAACTGTAGGTTATTCGATCCTGTCTAAACTTGTGATCCCTGATGCTTTCAAAATTGATCAGTCGGAGTAGAATATGCGGGATCGTAAGATCGTGCAGTGGTGACTCAGCGGTCATCTTGCACGTCTGTCAAGTCAAAGATCACAAGATCTATGCTCTACGTAGTGATGTAGATGGCTAATCGCGAAATCTGAAAATCGATCAAATGTGTACATGATTATTTGATACCTTCTGATCTTCATGTCTAAATCTTTTAATGGCGATTGTTGAAGTTCGTTTTTATTAACTCGACTTAAAATGGTTGTAGTTTTTTGTTTAGCATTGACTCTTATCCTGAAATGCTAACTTATTTGTGTCTAAATTGATAAACACAATCTGGCACTTAGACTCAACGATAACAACGAATTTGGCGTTCTAACGGTCTTGTTTTTTTCTTCCCGAAACGCAAACAAATTTGCCTCGTGGAGGATTTATTTGGGTGCTTTTTTGGCTTGTTATTTCTGCCAGTCGTCTTCCTTTACCTCTTTACCAGTTGAATATCACTTCCTGCTTTTTGTCTGTTGTGTTATTTTTTGGTTCTGTCCACCCTTTCCAGCAGTATTTTTTGTTAGGGTTTGTTTATGCTTTACTTCAGGCGTCTACCAAAGTGGCTAGGTTTTGGAGGAGCTTAGAAACATTTAAACATTCATGACAAGAATACAGTAGGAGAAAAAAAGCATCTAGATTGCCTGTGCAATGCAAAATGCACACTGAAGGTAATGATCAGACTAGCTTTTACAAGCCAAGTGCTGTAAACACCTCAATGGGAGGTTCTTCCTCTTTTGGAAATATCAATCGATATTATTAATTATATTCGGATACACTTCAGAGTGCCTATCAGACCTGTGTTACCTTTCATCGTCTTGTCAGGAACATTCGGTTATTAGAACGTAACATTTCTCAACGGCAGGATAAAAAGTACTGATAATGTGAATATTGAAACCGATATTTTCAGGCCAGATCATTCTACTTTTAAGACCATCCCAATTCACCAACCGGTCAAAAACCACTTAACATTGTGCACAAGGCTTTGATCAATAATCCAAGAGCCGAATTATAAAATTTAAATTTCGGATCGAGAAGCAGTGATCTACTTATTAAGTGATTATTGCAATACCTGAATTCAAAAAATCCAATGAATCAGAAATCTTTGATACTCTCTTTTCGACCTCCTCTCATTTATTTCTGATATAATAATATATGCTTTATTCAACAAACATTCGTTTGAAGTTAAAATCACTGCATTCTACCTTTTGCATAAATCTTCTGAGATTACTGCTTAACACTTAGAGAAAGTGGAATGGATTTTAGCTATTTTCCAGTCATGATCGTCTGTTCCACCTAAGAAAATTTTTCTCTTACTCTATTCGTGCCTATTAGCTTCAAAATAGCCACTTGAATGTGCTCTTTTTTAAATCTAGACTGTAGGATTTCCGGATGTCCTTCAGATTTCTTGAATTTTCGAGAATTCCTCAGTTGGACCTTGACGTAGTTCTTCGTGATTTTTTTTACGCTAATTACGATAGCATTATTTTGGCTCAATAACAATCTAAGTATGTTTTTCTCTAACATATCTTTTTTTCCTTTACCTCCCTTTCCAGGTGGTTTGTCCCTCTCAATCCGATATGCTGAAGGGAAAGTGTGTCACTTCAAAATCAAACACGATCCTCCTAGTGGGGGTATCTGCATCACCAGTAGTTTGGTCTTTCCCGATCTCATAAGTCTCATCAACCACTACACTTCCCATGCTGATGGTTTATGTTGTCGCCTAAGTCAACCTTACCCTCGACCACCACCCTTCCTACCTGATCTCTCCCGACGCACTAAAGACCACTGGGAAATTGAACGATCCTCCCTGGTTCTGCTGGAACGTCTTGGTGAGGGTCAATTCGGGGAAGTTTGGCGGGGAGAATATGAAGGTTGGCGTCCAGTAGCTATCAAGACTCTTAAAGAGGGTACTATGAGTAAAGAGGAGTTTCTAAAGGAGGCAAGGATTATGAAAGCCCTGCGGCACAAACATCTTGTCCAATTATTTGCGGTTGTCACTAGCGAACCTATCTATATCGTCACTGAGTTGATGTCCAAGGGAAGTCTTCTGAAATATCTCCGTTCTGATACTGAAATGACTATTACACTTAAAGAACAGGTTGATTTCATGGGACAGGTCAGTTGTTTTCTTTTAACTCAAAGTATATATGATAACTGAATCCTTAATGAACCCTATTTTCTCCTAAAGATTGCCAGCGGAATGGCGTACCTGGAAGGTATGGGTCTGGTACATCGAGATCTCGCTGCGAGAAACGTGTTAGTTGGAGATGACGACATTGTAAAAATTGCCGATTTTGGCCTAACTCGTGCCATCAACGCAAACACCAATGCTTATACTGCGAAACAGGTACGTCACTGTCTGTTTCTATTGTATATAAAAGTTGAATGGATTTCGCTCTTTGGATAATCAGATGAAAAGTCATAGCTGAGTGGAAGTAGTTTTGGAAAAGAGTAGTTAGACGTGGTCAATGGAATTCCGATCTCTACTTGTCCTCTCAACTTTAAAGAGACTGGCATTGAATTTTTTGTTAACTCTGAGGATAGTAATCTGAGATGTGAGTTTTCAACTATTCCTACTTTAAGACAAACGAAAATTGAGCACTTGTTGACTGTTACGCCTTAGAAACAGTGCTTTCTTATCGGCAGACATTCGCGTAGAATTCGCAGTTTCACGCTTACTGTTTTCGCTCAAATTTCCTTGAGATTGGGGGTGTAAAGATCTAAACTGGGCTAGACGTTGTTGGTTCTTTTAGTCGCGATGGCCTGGTCGAAACAATCTCTTCCTCGGAGTCCTTATTAATGTGTCTTAATTAATGACTTTATGTAAGCTCTCTTTCTATTTCTTCTGTGTATCTGATGACTCACAAAAATCTTTTGAGTAATATAATTAGTTGAACTTTTCATAGCGGCTCTAAGACCAAGCTTCCTTCATCAACTCTTGGTCGCGGGATTTTCCACTGAGGAATCCACTCAGTTAGCTGAATACACGTCATTGGCTCTGGAAAACAATAACTCAGAGATTAGCCTTCTCGCAATGTTAAGACATTCGTTACTTAGCGCCCTTAGTACTATTATGAGAAGACCTTAATAGAGGGCTGACTCTACGAAGTCCTCTACTGACCAACTGGTAAATACTGGCCTCACAATTTGCTGATTGGCTCGGCAGTTGTTGTGGCTTATTGTCTCTGACTGCGTTTATATTAACTTTTTGCTTACTCCCTACGCTGTAGGTATTAAAGAACTAGTACTCTTGATATTTCCCTGTGCAGTAAGCAGAAGGGACATCTAATAACAGACACAGTTAACAGTTCTCTCATTAAGATAATCAAGTTCGCACAGTTGTTCTATTAGTGCGATGTCATGGTCTGTTAAATGACTGACGTAGGGCTGTTGTCTCGTTTTGTTCCCAGCTGTCGTCCCGTCGCGTAGTCCTAACTTCAATCCATTCATTAAAAGGAAGGTGCTTCATCTATCAGGGGGTTAGTTGGGTGGAGGGGGAGGGGGGATTGTCACTCGGCACCCTGGATACCCGTATTGTAATAAGATGTCACCTGAAGTCCACTTATTCGATCAGAGAATACTAACCTGGGAACTCAATCATGATTGAAAATCGAAGTGATAATATGTGATGCTTTTCTTCATGGCTTGATCTTTAGCTTTCAGATATTTCTAATTCTGAGCATCATTGAAATTATTTGATTTAAAAGGTTGTACTACGGGTTCGATCTAGATATGGGACTCGGAGAAGTCAGGCCTTCCTTTATGGCTTAAGCCATGATTTGTCCTAAAAGCTTCATTACTCAAGACACGTAAGAGTGTTTCTTGCTGTTGGAGTCCGATCCTTATACAAGAACTCTTGTTTTTGAGTTACGCCACTTTGTGTTTTTCGAAGCTCGGACGATTATAATTTAGTCAGAATCGTGTCCAATACGTTCATCACTCTTATTCTTATTGTTCACTGAAAAGGAGCACTTCTTTTGATGTTCTCTCCGACTGAATGAAACTGGCCATCACCTTGCCGATGTCATATCCACTCCGCTTCATTTCACTTTGTTCAGATATGTATACGCCACTCGAAGGCTTAATGTACTGAAATAATTTTCTGACAATATAATGTCAAGATTAATGTTTTTTACCAGATTTTATACTCTTTTAATCTAAATTAAAAATAATGAAGTCTGTCTATAAATGAACGACAAATTATAAATATTTACATCGGTTTATTAAACTTGGGGATTTCATTTTGAACCCACATCAGTGCGAAAAAATTTACAACTTTTTCTTATGAAAAGCAACCAAAATTGGTTAACGTTGAGTCCAATAGATTGCAAAGGGTAGGGGTCGATTAGATTCTGGATGTAAAGACGAGATCAGACTTTTTGGATCTGGGTTGTGCGATGCTTACTTAATGAGTTATTCGCGTTCAAAAATTCCAATTTCGCGATGCATCACCTGGATTACTGAACGAATTCTTAACCACGATGTCCAGTGCCTATTGATCGGTTGATTAATTAGAAAGGTGGGTCATTCAAATCTAACTTATTTCCATCCTCCAAAGGTTGAGAAAGGAGAATGATTTGATATCATAGGAAGCTACTTTTATTATCACAACATAGCAGAGCTGAGATAGCTGGTGTTTGTTTTAATGAATTTTCCCTTTTACAAGATATGAAACACTTAGAAATAGAATTCAATGCACCCTTATTGATTTAATCGTATCAGTACTTTTTAAGTGCTGAAATCTATATCCCCTTCGCTAGATTAATACCATTATAAACTCATTTTTGATCCTTTTTTCATTGAAGTCAAGTTATGCCTCATAAGATAACCTCCAGAATCATGACATGCTAAAGTCACTTTTTAGTCAATTGTATTTGTCCTCGTTATTTTTTTCTCTTTGTCTGACGCTTTCATGAAAGGAGGGAAAAGTTTTCATTGTTTTACCACTGTTAATTTTGCTACACTTCACAATAGCGAACAAAATAAATTTACTTGATCTAATTGCTCTCCTTTTTCTTTCAGGGTTCCAAATTCCCCATTAAATGGACAGCTCCCGAGGCTGCTTATCATTGTCAATTCACAATCAAATCGGATGTCTGGTCTTTCGGTGTGGTGATGTATGAGATTGTCACCCATGGTCAAGAACCTTTTCCCTCCATGACAACCATGGAAACTTTGGATCAAGTGAATAACGGTTATCGAATGCCCCGACCTCCTACCTGCCCCATTCAAATCTACGAGAAAATGCTCCAGTGTTGGGATGCTATTCCCAGCAGTCGACCAACTTTTGTTGAACTCCTGGACTACTTCAATCGATACACCTTTGAGAGTGCATCTCCCGATGAGATGGATGGAGCGGCTTGCGATGGACGCTTCAGACGTCGTGCTGGCTATCCTTATATGGGTTCCCCTGCTCGTTTCACCCCCGTTAACGTCGCAATGTAGACATCTATATTTCAAACACAAACTATGCGCCTTCTTAACTTTATATATATAATCATGTATGTAACACTATTACAATTACCCGAGGTCTTTCATCCCTTTGTGCGCTTTGAAGACGCATTCTTTCCCTATCTCTGTGCTCCGAAAACAATTTTCCTGCGACTATTGAAATGGACCATTTTGCCAGTGGGGGAGCATTGTGTTTGACTATACATATACGTACATGTGCAAACGTATTTGAAAATTAATAAATTTAACCATTATTATTCTGATTGGTTTATGATTTGTAAGAGGTCATTTTGCGTGTTGAAGGCATAGCAGTCGCCGGGAATCTTTATCAGGTCTTGGAAGAGGGCTGCTGCTGGTTAAATTGAAGGTAACACTGAAAACGACCAAGCAACAGAGTAAAATTCAAGACACAGGAGTTAAGTAGATAGACAGCTTCGAGACAGGATGTAGTGATTTAGCTTAAAAGACGGATAAATAAATGAATAAATAAATCGGTTAATGCAGGGAAATTAAATGCCACTCAGAAGGTGGTTTTTAACAGTCCAGGTTTACTACGAAACATTGTGAATTCCCTCACATTCAGCCACGTATTTCTTTTCTTGTTTACAGTATTCACTAAATATTGTCCCTAATTTCGTTTCTAAAATTTGGATTTGACATCTATCACAAATAAATGGAGGAGTCTACAAGTTCCACTTATCTGCCTAAATTTTCCACATAAATGCTCATTCTATACTTATGTTGGATAGGGGAGAGAATGGAATGGGAATCCAGAAATGTATAATCGCGAGATCATATTGGAGGATAACAGAAATGAGATAGGAATGACGAAACGACCAGAACATCGATACAAGTACGGACACACTTGCATTTAGCGAGGACGCATCAATGAACTGAAATTAGTGTCGAAAATTGATCAAGAAGTTACATCACTGCGTGCTTCAAAGTCTACCTTTAACTAAAAAGTGTACAGTAAATTTCAAGGTACTCAATTTAGTTGTTCGCATAAATTGAAGAGTATGGGGAATGTACTTTTAGGAAAAACACCGCTTTGTAATCCAATAAGAAGGTAGGGAAAAATTTCCGCTGGGCAATACAGATATGCGTATATATATTTGTAAGATTGTGAAAGATTTAGTGAAGGATCAGTAAGTATAGAGTCAATAGAAAGTTATAGTACCTTACTGTCCTCTTAATTATCGATTATTTTAACTACCATCATATTGCAACCCGATAAACAGCATTTCTCTAATTTTCATTAATAATTCACCCGTATTACAATGTACAAATAAGGATGTAAATAGAGCAGGTTACATTTATGAAAGAAGAAAAGGAGGAGACTTCGAAATCTCATATCAGAAAGGCTTGCAGTTGAATTTTTATTAGCCCCTGAAATGCTGACATAAAAACTTTTAGACATTGAGTTCAAAAAGAGCTTATTTTGTGTCCTGAATCACAATTTTCGAATCGTGTATGTTTCAAACAAGTTAGAAAAGTCTGATAGCATAAACAAGCTTATGAAGAGAAAATTGGCACCAATCTCTTGTCTACCTGTAAAAAACACGGCTCTTAAGTACAAGGTGAGATTTAACAATTCAAACACTTCAAAAATTGCAAACTACCCTTTTATATTCTTTGAAATTAGTGGAGTTGGGTGAGGAAATAAAGGGACAGATGAGGAAATAAAAATTTAATTCCTTTCATAACTCATGAGGATTCGTAGCTTTATTAATAAGAAATATTCTCATCCGGTCTTCTTTTTGATCTCTTCGCTTATGAAGTTATCATCCATATCAGTCATACGTCACAATGACGTAATTTGTTAGCGTTCACTAAAATCGAGTGCACGTCTTCATTTACGCTTGTCGTAATCAAATCGTTTATACTTGAAGGCGTCTGCAACTTACAATGAATTTCATTTGTTAAAATTTTTACTGCAATAAAAGGTAACAAAATATAGGAGATGGGAGGCGATTCAAAGATCCTGGTTTTAGAATAACTATATGAAAATCCTATAAACGATAATTTAGATATCCAAAATATGCTTATTAGGCACTCGGAGACCCAAAATAGAGATTGACGGTACTCAAAAATTCCATTTTTGGAGTAACAACTAAGGGCTAGCAGCTAGCGACAACAGTTCTAAAAGTAGAACACAAGAGTTGTGCATACCAAAGCTTATTCAACAAATCACGATGAGGATCCAAAGTTGTGTCTGTCCCACCCC
>CAADRB010000052.1:790928-813741 GCA_900708905.1 Hymenolepis diminuta | reverse complement strand
CCGCTTCCTTCCTAGTTGAACAATTTTTCAGAACAGACCGCAGCAAAGTCATTTTCATTTTCCTGCTGGTTTTCTCTATAATACAAATTCTTAATAAGTTTTTCAAATGTCCGATTCAGTCTTATATGTTGATAAATCGTGTAATTTTAACACAGCAAATCTTATCCCAAAAGATGATCATTAACCATTGAGTTAGTTACATAGAGTAACCCCAACTTGTTTTAAGGGTAATCATGTCCTTTACTTTAGAAATCACCTGAAAAGAAACGTTGAATTCATCCCCTTCTTCTTGAATAGATCCTATCGTCCGAAATGACTGATTAACAATCAGGTCAATAAGCTGATCAATGAGATTTAGACTTCGAAAATACGAATTTACTCAGGAAACCTGCCGCAAATGCAGAAATCCAGATGTTGGAATATTAGAAAATGAAGCAGTGGACTCGGCCAGGAAGCAAAAAGAGCTCTAAGTAAACTTAAAGATCCCTTTATTCAAGATTTATTTGGCGTCCTGACTTTAATTTCGGCTTCTACTCGACCTCTTCCTTTTCTCCTTTCTTAGACTACTTTAGTGCGTCTAGAATGCGTTTAGATACTTTTCCTGCCATGGGTAGTAATAATGATAAATTATCCAGCATATTATTACTTAAATCTTAATATCTTGAATACATTTGGCACAGTATAAGTGATCTTCTGGATGGCCAATATAAATCAGAGCCAGCTCTCTCCCTCTTTACTCTGAATTTCCGGAATTCCAGCTGGGGAATCTATTGCAATTCGTGGATTTAATATGTATGTGTGTTCATAGTAGATGAAAAGGCCATCACTATGGCTTGCCAGAGCCACTGCGTGAATTGGCATTAAGCCAGCAGCACAGCTCAGTCCCAGTGTTTTTACACGTTTAGATTCGTAAAACACAGGCACACACGTACACATGTAAGTTCTTTGCAAACCAAACACATATAGGGGCTGAACGCTCATGCATTCCTTCGGCCACATTTGTCATAAATTCGCAAGCGGTAGAGATATGGAGGCACGTAGCGGTTGTGATGTTATTGTTGGTGACGTCACCATTGGTGAAAAGTTCCACGAATTAACCAGCCCGAAACTGAAACCACATTGCAATTTTGAAGATCAGTTATACAAAAGTGGAAAAAAACATAAATGATATTTGTGGAAGGATACTACAAATAAATTAACAAGGATAACTGGAAAATTGCATGAGATCATGTCTACTGAATGATGCCGCTCAGTTCAATGCTTAAATGGAAAAAAAGCAATTGATCTTATGATCCTGAAACTCGAAAAGAAGTAGGGCCTTTGGAAAGAAATTTTAACAGTCAAAGATGGAAAGGAAATCGGATTTAAGAATGATGACCTCAAAATATCAGTGAATTGCAGTTTCATGAAACTTGAAGGCAATACGTCATGTCGTCCAATTTGTACCCTTGATACGACACGTTATAGGGGATGGATTCATTGTCATTATTCATGTTGTGATTTTGAAAGTCAGACAAGAAGAAAGGATTGAGACCCACCCTCTTTTCCCATGTTCTTAGATGAATTCGCTGCAAAAGTGAGGTGCAATATAAGGAGTAAATGTGCCAATATATATCTGACTCAAAATTTGAAAAAGTTAACTGTCAAAATGTAGGCCTAAATATATTATTAATAATATTTATTATAAATAACGGAGCAATAAGTTTAGCTTCATTCCCACCTATTTAGAAATGGGATTCACCCGTCAATAAATTCCGAAATGTCCTTCTTCACCATAAAGGAAGAACTTTCTCACCAGTTGCTTAGTTTCACTCCCAACGTTGCAATCAACTTGGAGGAGACCAAAATCTCGTAATACTGGAGGCGACTGTGATTTGTACAGGGATGTATTTATTTCTTTATCCTGAAATCGGTCAATAGATAAAGGAGAGGGTATCAAAAGGATGTTGAGAGCAGCATCAAAGTATCAGAGTATCTTACTTCATGTGACTTTTGGATTCAGGTTGTACAACATTTATTAAATAGTAAAATTTCATGGTTCGTCCCCTTGATTACAGTGCACGCTTGTTTACGACGTTCAGTGCCTACTGACCGGTATTTTTAATTAAGAAGGGTCGATCTTGTCGCATCAATGGAAAAATAATTTCACTTGATATTTAGAAGCTTACATTTTTAACTTAGCGGTGATGAGATAAGAACGTATATTGCCATTTTCAATTTTTCTAACACTCGTTCATCTACATTAACTAATAATCCTTCTTAAAATTAATTAACTTCTGGATATGAAGTATCCTGAATTCATTTAAAGCACTAATAAATGATGCATTTATTGCCAGTGGAAATCATTGTAATGAAATGAATAGACAAATTACTATCATTCCATCATTCCCACGGAATTTGTGTGTTTTCCCAATCGTGTTTTCAGCTATGAGAGATTGCAATGGCCTCATAAACCTACTCATATTCCATTCGAAATTCTTCGGTTGCCATCTACCTATTCCACAGGATTATGAATAACCATCGATGCGTATGCTTGAATTGAAATTATCATCCACCCCGGCTTATATTGATCCCCAATCCACAAATAGATTCTTTACGGAGTCGCTCATAGTCACTTACATCAGAAGTTGTAAAAGGTGGTATTTAAGTTAATGAGATTCTCACGAACACTGCACGCTGAATGTTCCTCTTGTTTGCTTACTTTCAGTAGACTCTACCAAATTAATTGTTCCTTCTACAGTAAACGAAATTCAATCTCCACCACCCCTTAAGATGTACTTGATTTAGCGTACCCAGAGAAGCTAAAACCGTTTACATTCAAATGATTTATAATTAATAAGAGAAATTTTGAGAACGTGTTTAACTCTTTTGGCAAAGTAATTTCAAAGTTCCAGGATTATTTTTCTCTTATTCCCGATACTAACTGAAAGTGTGTCAAGAAAGGACACTTTAAAATCCTCTATTTAAAAGAACTAACAGATTAAAGTGTCCATTTTGTCGTGAGGTTTTGTTAATTATTCAAAATTTTGTCAATTAACTCGGATGAATGAAAATATTGTTCAGAGCAAAAATATTACGAAAGATATCTCTCTCTCTCCCTCTCTCTCTCCTTCTCACAAGAACATGTTAGAATTATTAGTTGAACATTTCCTTTCGTGGCATTCTTTAAAAGTTCAGATGTTGGAAGGAAAATTTAGCACTTTTGCATCGCGTTAGTCTTTCTTTAGATTGTCGAATATTAATAGTTAAATTAAAATGTAAATCTTCTTAATTAAAACAACAGGAAAGTTAAGTTATACATTTGAAAGGCCGAAATTGAAAAAGAAGCCCTACCGACATGGATATTCTCAAACAGAACTGGACTTCTGGAGAATTATGAGGCAAAATTTGTAACTCGAGCTCCAGATACATCTCCACCTTTCAAGAACGACACCTTCATATTTTAATTTTTCGGATCTCCAGTTCTTTAATGTTTTAATCATCCTCACTTTCCTCATTAAGGTTTTAAAAAATAATGCTTCACACTTTGAAGAATGATTCTCAGAATAAAATTTCCTGTCTCTAGATAATTTATTGAACGTTATTGGTTTGAGCATTACACTGTCATGGAAATCTGGGAACTGTCCTCTTTTAGAAATATTCGCATCTGTCCGGAAATAGAGACTTGAAAAGGGGATGGTGTTTTGCAAAATAATTACCCAACATTCATTCGAAATACATTGGACTGAAGTAATATCCTCTGAGTGACCGATTTCAAAATATTTGATTTGAAAGCAGTGTACTGCTCTGTGGGAAAATGGTCTAGATTAGAATAGAAAACAGCTGAATTTATAAGTTTTAACTAGGAAGAAACTTTAAAAAAAACCTCCATGGATAATAAATTAACGTTAGAAAATCAAATTGACTGCTTTCTGCCCACACGAGTGAAACTCGTCAGCTTCATCTACCGCTGACGTCCATTATCAGATTTCTGCTCCCGCTAACCAGGTGGCCAGTAATTTATCGCACACCCAATTCTAAATAGCCAAATTTACCTTCTTAATTCAGACAGCGTCGAATGAATCGTTGTTTTTTTTTTCATTTCTTCCTCCAGATATTAGTCGTTGTGGCGGTACAAAAATCGACGACCTCCTCTCAAATGATACATTTTTTATCTACTTTAAAACTTGCTTTAGCCAGTCTTTATTTAAGACTACCCTCTTCTTAGACATTCGTTTTTCCTGACTATGAAATACTCGTCGGGTACAAACAAGCCTATGTACCTTTTAAATTGATATGTCTGAA
Organism: Hymenolepis diminuta; assembly: GCA_900708905.1. Lineage (NCBI taxonomy): Eukaryota > Metazoa > Platyhelminthes > Cestoda > Cyclophyllidea > Hymenolepididae > Hymenolepis > Hymenolepis diminuta. Next base: position 809,457 of record CAADRB010000052.1, on the reverse strand, counting down.
ATCATTTTCGAATTGGTACATTTTTGCCGTCCCTGGTTTTTGTTTTGTGCCGAATAAGTCATTAAACTTCGCAGCTAGAAGTTGTAAACATTATCACTACAATAACCACCTAATAAAACAGGACAGAACAGTCTCAATACTCAATGAAATACACGAGTCCTCAGCCATAAAGTTTCATTTAGGCTTGGGCCATTCATCTTAGATTTTATGGAATGTCTAACTGATTTAGAGGGAAGGGTAAGTTTGGACCATTTAATCGTTAGATTTTCTGCAGATTTTTTCTTACACCAAACACCTGCGTAGCATTTATTTTGAGCTTTCCAGGGTAACTCTTTGTTTGAGAACAGAATCATCTATCACTATGATGAAGATGGGGATGGCGAAATAACGCTCTTGCTAGATGATGCAGGTTCTCATCATCATTATCGATCACTGATCAGTGGAAGTCGGCTTGGAAACTGAATCAGCGCTTCACCGCTTAGTTAGACGAGGGATTTATTTAGGGCCCTTTCAGTCTAATTAAATTCTCTGCCAGGTCATAAATATCCCTCCCTCTAACATGGATATTTACATCCCGTCAAACTCGGTCCCAAGAGAGAGAACGGCTGTAATGAAGATTTATCCAGCGACCCAATTGCTTCCCGTCTAAATCATTTATCAAGTCCACTGATGCGTCGGTACGCTAAAAAGTAGATCTACCTTTTGGTGAGGGTACCTGTGCGCTTGCGGCACACAAAGCATCCGCAACTGTTGGCCGCCGCCGCCGACGGTGAAATGATCACACATGGCTAGTGTTCACTGCGTGTTTGTCTTCCTATCACATATCTCCAGCCTCCTCCCCAAAAATTTGACCATTAATCACCCACGGGTGGGTGTCGCTGTGGAAGGAGGGATGTCGTGAAGACGTCGGGCTTTTGACGTCATTGTCAGTCCGTTGACTGGTTCATTATAGTCTGCCTCTATAGTGAAGCTTGCCAACTAAGGGGTGAGGGAGGGGGGAAAACATGAGGGTGAGAATTCGGTGCAGGGGGGTTGATTTTAAGTGTTAAAAATGGCGGTACTCATGAGAAAATTGATTTAAGTGTGATAGTACATTCAGGTTAGTAAATAAACTAGATGTTTGAAGGCTCCACACTTTGTTTCACATCTAGATAATTAATGAAAAGTGAATTTGAGATCTCTTATAAAACCTTCGAGTTGGATGCCATTAAAACTAGCCCAGCACGTGTTTAAAATCGATAACTGCCCTACCGCATAGCTCATTACGAGCGACAGAATCCCAACCCGCAGGTAAAAAATCGATAAAACAATGGGCAATTGCAGTTGTCCTTGAGCGAATAAATGTCTGGTGAGAGTATGACTGATTTAGGATCCTTTGAAGAATGAATATCGCCTCTCCAAATTTCCGATTCCCTCTAAGATGGCTGTGAAACAGTAAAATTTGATATATGATTTAATTGTTTGCTTGCTTACTATTCAAAGATCCTATTTGGTAATAATCAGTGATTGAACGGCAAATTAAGGGTAGTTATCTTCCTCAAATTTAATAAATGAGGGAGTTTTTATAAGTCCAGGTATGCTGACTTAATTGAAGTAAATGATAGTCGTATGCCTATTTTGCAACTTTTCAGTTTTCACCATCAGTTTAACGTCCATAATTTTGTCCCCCTATTCAAAGTGACCACGTGCGTATGCACTAGGAATCTTCTAGAAGGCGATTCGAGGTAAAAGACATCCATACAGGTATTTGCTAATTGATAAACGTAATGCATTGTAAATTAACAACACGAGTACTCATTATGAGAAAATCTAGACCGTTCCACACAACTTTCCTTCGGGTCGCACCTATCTGATTGTAGAAAAAAATACAATTCATATTTTGAATGATACATTCGCAGCTGTTAAAACGTGGCCCATCTATTTTAAGAATCTTAGTTGCGCGTTCAGAGCGGTTGCCAAAAGTAAGAGGATGAAACTAGGTCTGAGAAAATGAGAACCAGACTGACAAGCTGTTCAATGCGTTAAAAATTATATGGCGGTCTCGAGCCAATTTTGTGAGACTGTCGTGTGTCAGATGGAAGAGGTTCACATGACAATTTGACAGATAGATAGTGGTTCACAGTCGATTGTATCTAAAACACCTGGTAAAGTCAGGTCGATCTTCTAAAGTTCTAAGTTTTCGGAAGGGTTAATTGGTGGTGTTCGATATATTAATCCCATAGCCGAAATTCGATTGAAAATGGCATTCAAAAGATTGCCAAGAATGAATTTATTAAATCTAGGAGTAATATGAAGGCAGAATGGAAATGAAGAATACGTGAATCGGGCAGTATAGGCAAAAAAGGACGAGAATCCGATAAGAGAGGAATGATGTAATGGAAAAACAAATGAGTGCACGAATGCCTATATTGGTAACCACAGAAAAGTGATGCGAACACCCAAGTGTACTAATGTGTACAGAAAATGGATAAGAAATAATAGAATTATTTGCTGAATTTCTAACAGTAAATCTTAACCGGAAGATAAAAATGGTTGAAAAGAAGGCAGTTAAGACAGAACTCTCTGGAAAATATTTTGTCCTCAATAATATGCACTTTCTATATAACACAAATATGATATATCCGGTGGCCTTATTGAATGAACCGGTATTATATTTTAATTGTGAAAAAATATCAATGAAGAATTAAAAGCGGAAACGGTAGAATGACTCTTCCAAGTGCTTCAGAAGATGTTCTCGCCGTATTCTGAGACATATACATTTCGGTAAAAGAGTAATTACTTTGCCCTAATTAATCTTTGTGAATTTACTTTAAACAATTAGAACACCAAATTTTCTTTATCTTCCTTCGACACTTTTTTTAGATGGTGCCTCTTAGAATATTAATGTCGGCTATGTCTTCACTTTGTTTGCGAGAACAAAACTGACTCCGTGAAGAAGAGGGTCAGATATTACTTGCATTTTTTCGAACATTAAATCTTTATTTATCCTCAATTGGCAAATACATGTTCGTCTTTTCATTTCATCTTATTGCGTTCTTGTTATTATCTCAGTGAACATTGGCCTTTTCATCTATTGCCGCTCTCAAGCCACGCGTCAAGACCTTGTGGGTTATGGTGGGAGATTTTTATGATAGTCTCCTCTTCAACTGCAAAATAACAGTAATTTATGTGGAACTTAGAATGCCGATATTGACTTGTTTTCAGGTTAGCCACTAATGACAACATTAGCAACATCGTATTCTGAGAGGCGAATTTAGAAATTCAATCATCGCTAACTCCATGCGCGAAGGGATGAAGTCTACGATGATCATTCTGGTGTAGCGAAGTTCTAGCAGTACGTTAATATTTTCAGTAATTTAATGAGAAATATGTCGAACTCAGTCTTGGTGTTGATTGATGTTGACACATTAACCCCATCTCATTCTTAAGAGTTCATTCATCCTGAGATAGGGCACTCGAAAATAAATAAGCCAATTATAAGTTAGTTTAAGGAAATTGTTTAATTTTACACTTAATACAGTTTGTTTAAATTCGTTTGGGAAACATTTCTTCTTCAACCGATTTGATGCTACGAAAGATCTCCAATGTTGCAAATTTGTAAAAAAACTGCAGTTCTTTGTTTTAGAAATTTTTAATTCGTGAAAAGGAAGAAAAAAATGTCCGAGATTTAGTTCCAACAAGTCGGTGGTATTTTCAAATATTAGAGAAGCCTTTTTATTGGTAAAAAGGCTGTAATGGAATATACAAGAAGCGTTGGTTGTAAGCATTCCTTCCCAGAATAGAACGGACGACACAGGTACATTCCAACTATGAGCGTGTAAATTATATAATGCCTGTATAGGAATGCATTTAATATCTTTACTCCTATTGACTATTCAATGACGTCAATTTTACGCCATCATCACGTTAGTGGCTACCAGTCTTGTAAACAAGTCTAATGATGTTGTAATCCGCGGCAAGTCAGATTTAATTACAATATTTTTTCAAGACAAAGAAAGTGAAATCGGGTAACAGTCAAATCTAAAAAGGGATGAAGTGGGTGGTGGGGAAATGAAAGGAAAGTGGTGCGAATAAAGGCAGGATATCAAAAGATTCTTGTTCTTCTTCTTAATAATTACGACTACAAACTGTGTCATGAGGATTACTGATCCAAATTTTGTCGACAATTTCCGGTGTTTATTGACCGGATTAATGCTAATTCTTATAAAGACTGAAAAAGTGGACAGGATGTTACTAGCTCATACGTTCTTATATTATTCCTGTATTCTTCTGGCTAGATAAAGCCGGAGAATGATTGATATTAATGTCAAACTGATAAATATTTTTTAATATTTTAATGAGAAATAAGTCACTAACAGTCACTCGGTGGAACATAAATTTTCGAAATAAACTTTCCTGGCTCTGGGCTTCATAAATGATGTGTTAAGAAATAGGATGGAAGACCTTTTTTCATTTAATTTCCAGCCAGTTTGACTATAATTTGGAAGACAATAATGTATATATTTTACTGAATTATTTATTCATCAATTTCCAAATATAAATGAGGCGATTTACAATGCCTCCAAGTGCCTTAATTTGAAATGTCCCAACTCTTCCCCTGGTGAATGCAACTGCAAAAAGAACTATCTCATACGCAACTATGAATAAGGATGGAATGCTCTCAATGAATTAACTAAGAACCATAGATTTGGGGAGAAACATCCTTTCAGACAAAATTTTTCGTTCCACTTGCCACGCTTCAATATGGTTGCCAGCGGCTGATTGAATGAAAAATTAAGTCCTCATGTGAGACATATTCTTAAATGTACCTCCTTAGAAAGAAATGAAATAAAATAAATGCAAATATTTTCATCTATTTTGCGTTACTCTTCTAATATTATAATTTTGCATTCCATCAGATGCAAATTTAGGCATTTGTAATAATTTTATTCATTAACCACCTTATCTGTAATTTGCAAATTATCTAATTAGTTGTCAGTAGTTATTCAGCACCTGCTTTGTGAGATCTTCACTCCCACAGAAATATCTTTCTAAGAACAGCATTACTTTCGTCGACTCTCTCTCGGAAATAAGCAGAGGACAACCGACTTGAACAACAAGTGTGGAATGAAATAATCCCTTTTGCTTTGCATGCTCTCAGCATGCCTGCCGCCTGCATAGAAGGATGAGGTGAGTGAGGGAATGGAGGGGTTGATAACACCTGTCCTGAAAGCACTTGAAAAAAATCACAAAGAACCATTTAGAGCCTTCTAGATGTATCGGCTTATTAGACAGTCATTCAATTTCTAAATGCCAAAAATCGTATTAAAACTTATTTAAATTGCTCTGCATAATTTCACCGCTTTTAAGCTATTCTTTGTCATTTCAGCAACTTAATATTTTATTTAATAATTACATAAATACCTGCTAGAAGGGAAAATTGGCTCGATCCCGGTTTGAATTTTCCTACTTATGTAGCAAGGACTCTAGGAAACTCAGCTATTTTAAGGTCCGAGAATATGCTGATTGTGGAAGGTGTTTGAGCATAACTGATGATCTTGGCTTAAGAAAAGTGAAAAGACCTCTAGATGGAATGAATTAATCAGGAATTCCATTTGAGGGTTCGAATAATTAAGAATATTTTATGAATAAGACCATTCAACCGTACACAAACCACTGTCCAATTCCTGGAACCTAATATTTTCCCAGCATTTTAACTTTGTTTCAAAGATAAAATAGTTTCTTGGAACATTCTTCCAAGTTCCAAGTTTTTGTATCAACTTTCGAATGCTTTTACCTATTGCTCATTTTGAGCTTTCAATCAGAAAAAGTGGAGAATTAAGGACCACACAGCTGAGACGAGAAAGGAGACAAGAATCGATGATGCATCTCCTTCTGGCTATAACGTCATTTTGTGTGAGCTGATTAAGCAAAGTCTAGTTGGACTTTACCAGTTACATCAATCGTTTATAATAATTTTTATTATTTAATAATGTATTTTTACACCAATTTTTGAACACTTAATTCAAATGGCTTTTATTGGGTTCGGAAGAAATCCTTGCTAAGGAAATTGTGCTGTGTGCAAGGCTGACCCAAGGGATCTCGCGCGCGCAGAACATTCTGGAAAGTGCTCATGTGCTACCGATCGCATTTCGAGCAAGCGTGGGGGCTCTTGCAGAAGTCTCCTAGCAGAACAACAATACATATTCATTCAATGTAGAGCTAATTATAACACAATTACCAAGCTTGTTCGATAAACTCTCTCCACACGGTACCTCCCGTGTTCTCTCAACTTGGGGAGTAGCCAAGCTAATTTTGGGGGTAACTCTGTTAGAGTCTAGTGTACTTGTCTGCTGCTATGTGGACTTCCAGAAGGATTATTAAGGTTCATCCAAGGGCTTATTTGTTCATTATCCACTACAAACTATCTGTCTATCGCCAAAAAATTGAAATGCTGAAAAGAGAGAAAAGTACAAACTGAAAAGCCTGAAAAGAGAACGAAAGTACATAAACGGATACTTTATTTCTTAGTAAGTCTCCTTCCAAAGATTTGCAAATCAACCAACTTTATTTTATTATATTTAATTCTCAAACGATAATAGGCACTAAATAAAGAATTTTTAAATTTAAAATAATTTTTGAACATATTAAACTGAAAAATTCAATAAAACACTTTGAATAAAAATCGGAAAAGAGAAGAAGGTTTTGTGAATGTTCAAAAACGGTGCATCAAAAACGGTCATTCTCAATTAACATTGGAGTGGTCAGAATTCATTTCCTTACCTCTGAGGAATAAAGGTTGTCTTTATCTAAGTGTCTAAGTGGAAGAATTGTAGAATCTTGTCTATCAGTGATTAGGAATTGTAGAAGTTATTCAAATACCCGAAATTAGTTCCCCAATTCTCATGAGTATTTAAATTGTATTAAGCACTGTGATTGGCTCCAATTTCAAGCTTAATAAAAGGGTCAACAGAATGAACTCAAAGCATCCAGTAATGTCTTGAATACAATATTTTATTTCCACTTATTTCCCGCTGCTTTTTTGTATTAACCCCCCAAAGTTTTGTCTTTTTCTGATTCTGAGCTAAAGAATCGAAAAAATTTTCCAATTTTGGTCATCTCGACATAAGGTAAGGAGAGGGGAATCAATCCACTTTTGTCAAACTTCGGCTTGGGGTCATCTTTAAATGAGTTGGAGGATTACCGTGACTTATCACGAAATCAGCTTTCAAATGCAGTTATCTTGAAAGCGATTGAAATGAAATAAATATATACCGAATTTTGCGGTAGTATACTGGGCATTCTTCAAATGGTCTCAACAAAGTATTTCTGTAATATTTTACTGCAATAAATTCTATTCCACGTCCTGATAGGTCAATGTAGGTATCTATTAATCAGTTCACGAAACCTACACCAAGTAACAGTAGAAGTGAAAAATGAACTGAAAGTATTACTTATAGTCCTTCTTTGTAGGTTTTCTGGGCAAAACTTGTCAATTACCAACATTCTTGAAGGCATTTCTAAATAGAACCTTTTCCTTTATAGATGAACAGTTTTCTCAGAGAAATCTTAGTTATTTCGACCCAGCCAAAGATGCCGTTTCTCTAGTTGATAGAATGTCCTACATTCAATTCAGCCAACTTGGGTGTTCACTTTGAACATTGCTTTCCAACATAAACCGCCGTCACTCAGAGCAATTTTTTCACCACACTCCAACTCATCGCATTTATACCTTTTTTCGATATCCAGGTCCCCTTTTAAGTCAGATTTTTCGTCAATATGCTTCCAATCCCTATCTTGTCTTCACTTTACTGAAAGACCTTGAGGAGAGGCCTCAACCACCTGGTTTTCGATTAGTAGCTGGGAGCTATAAACATCTGGCCTAAGATTGAAGCTTGTATTATTCGCTAAAAGCACCAGGCGCAAGTGAAGTGACCACCTCTTTATACTCCATTTTTGCCACATTCCATCATTGATTTGATCATCGTGACATTTAATTAAAAACACTGTATTTCTGAATATGTTGAATGGGGATTGCATAGCTCCATTAACAAGCTGAATAAATCTTTTAGATCGAGTTTCAACGGGCGCATCCGTTTTAGCCATCTTATTTGGAAGTGTATCCATTTTAGTAGACTTAAATAAATTCCTCTGTCCATAGGTAATGAAAAGGCGAGTTCCGCAGTCCGATCTCAAGGAAATTTATCATTTCTGGGATGAAATGTAATCGAAAATTTTGCAGCCAAACATCATTTGAAGATAAATACAGATAAGGACCGATTTAAACATGTTGATTAAAGAATACTTTCAGTATTAAATGATAATTCCTAAGTCATTGACCACTGATGAGATGTAATTATATCTCGCAAACACGATTTGACCTAAACTTCGTCAGATTTATCCTATGCATTTTATTTTACAATAACAACAGAAGTGATGAAGGTCTGTTCTGGATCTGCTCGATGAATGATGCTAGGAATTTAAAGGATAAAGAGATAACATTTAGTGAAGCATGATAAGTTAGAGCAGTCGTCAAAATACTCATTTTGAAAGCTCTCTCACCAAGAAAGCTTGAATTCCCCTCCTGAAAATGCAACGAAAGAGAAACACTCCCTGGATGGTCTGCAAAAAATGGGCAGGAAATGGACCTTGAAACCAATAAGGAGACCATCGTTGCAATTTTAAACGCACATGTAAAAAATTGCCTTAATGTAAATTAACATTGGAGGACACTGGTGCTTAAATATTGAAACTAACTGCTTTGAACTTAAGATGAAGAGTTCTTTGAGAGTAGTTGGCGACATTATCAAAATCAAGGAAGTAAAACCAAAAGAAATATTATATTATGGCTCTCTGTCGTTTCCTGAATCAACGTGTTCGGAATGAAGTGTCCCGCTGTGCCACTTTTCTTAATCAGCCTAAATCCTTCATTTGTTGTTAATACCGCGACTGACCTACATGGGCTCAGTGACACCAATTGATTTGACCTTATAAAGCCTCTCTGAGTCATCCTAGTGTTGTTAAATGTTAAAAAGTCATAAAACTACATTTAATAATTGGAAATAGCTTCTTACTGTGCAGACGGTTCTTCATGGATTTCCTCCATCTCTGCTAGTACCAGTAATAACACTTGCTTCTACAACCATCCAGGAGACAAAATAGTCTCCAAACTACTTGATTAAGGAAAAATACTAAATGGTACTTGAAAACGGTCAGTGTTTTATTTATGGACCAATAAACGGGAGAGGGATGGAAGGTCATCTACACTTGCAGATACCAATCGATAATCGAATTCAGGTTTATAATGCGATAGACAAAACAAGGGATGGATCATTCGGGTATAATAAAGTGGAAGTAAGTTTAAATTTAATTAAGCCGAAGTGCGGGAAAAAACGAGTAATCAGAGGACACCAAGATTAACCAAAAAAACTTTCTCTCCTGTATTCGACACTAAATATCAATGCAGAGTGCCAATTTTTATTCGGAGGAGGATTATTAAACTGGTCTAAACAAAAGGAACTTGGGCATAAAGTTAGGGCATCAAAAAAGTCTAACTTCAGGTTGTCACCCAGTGAGCGGAATGGCCAGCCACATTTGTTAAGTCCAGTTAATAAGGAGGATGGCAGAATTCGGTTTTCTGGGTTTCTCACTAGGGAGACCCAGTGATGCTATTCCCTAATCAAAAGTGAGTGTTGGAAAACGCTTTCCTAGATGACCTTGGGTATACTCATTGCTTCAGGTTGTGGCTTACCGATTAAGTTCGAAGATTCCAAATCTTAAATACATTCCTCTCTTAATGGATTATGGGATCTAACATAATTCAAACAATACAGTTTCCTCCTCGTAGACAAATAACCACAATTTCTCAACCAAATTTAGTAATGAAACCAGAGTAAGTAACAATCTGGTAAGAGAAGGGATCTTCGCTAGCACACAGTTGTTGACCTCTGTGGGTATATTTGTTTAAAACAAAACATCATTGGGTTAATATTAATTCCGTATCACCCAAATCGGACTGACTTTTGACAGCTCGATTGTGATTTTGTAAGTTCTTCTAAGAATATTGATTAAAATAAACAAATCATTCAAAATACTTTACTTTTCGAAAAAAGCGAAATTTTAGTTTTCAGGTCCAGTACGTCGTCTTTCAACTTTAATGTGAATGAAAAGACCGTTAAATGGTAGTTGGCTAAAAATGAGGTCTTACCTACAATTAAATGTCAGATCTTGCTCTCCAAACTACCGCTTATTTGGATCTGTGAGAGCTCAAGCCCAAAGTGACCTTTCTCACAGTTTTTTACGGATCTTCGACTTTCGAATCGATCAATATTTGCTTAATGTTTGATTCACTGCCTCACATTCAGAACGCATATTGCATTATTCGCCCTCTGGGTTAATGAGCAAAATCTCGTTCTCAGTATTCAATCTGATGATCAGTCTCACTACTCAAATTCCTTTTATATTCTTCCAATGACCGAAAAGGCAGGATGTTCCTAGCTTGAGGCTTTGCCTTCCTTTTTAGTGACAATGGGGATTATTTGATGTGACAGAGGTTTTCGAAGATTTTATTGTTTTGTATGTATTAAAACAAACCTCCTTAAGTAAAGAACATCCATAACTTTATATCAGATTTGGTGAGCGAAGCATAAACTGATGACGCACAGAGTATCCATCGGTGGCAAGTGCATTCACTTTACAGAAGCAAAACACAAAAACCATTGCCAGAGTTTGCCATTTATAAATTGATATGATTTTGCGTTTTCCGTTTATAATGCAAGCAGATCAAAACAAATCCAGGGCTGAAACAATAATGTGACCTATCCTCTATTATCTTATTGTATCTGGAAATTTTCTTGGTTTCAGGAATCCCGAAAATCACAGCAAATAGTAAAATAAACCTCACCAATTAAATAATCCGTGTCCCACTTAACTCATATTCGCAGTGAAACAAATTTTCCAACCATCTTCCACAGTCATTCGCGTTCGTGTTCGAATCGCCTTTTTATCATTCAGAACTGTTTCGCCATCTCCATCCTACCATTGGATAATATCTGAACACGAAAAACAGCAAGACGATATGATCAGGATATCTGGAGTTTGGTTTCATTAGAATTCTGACATCATCGAGTTGTCTACTTTTTCATGAGAGGCAAAACTCACTTTTTGCTAACTAAATGTTCCAATGCCCAATTTTAACTACCTGACCCTAGATTTCTGCGTGAGTTCCTGCCGGTTTCATTCAGAGCTTCCCGATGAGTTGATGCAATTGAATAACTGATAACGCTTTTGTAATTGAGAATCAATTTTAAGCTCAGTAGGGCTTTGTAGTATCCACTTTAATTCGTATGTAAACAAGCACGCATGGATCTTGACAATAGAAAACCATAGAGATTACCGTTTTGTAAGTCGTACTTCAAATCCGTACAAAATCTGTCAGCATTATTCATATTACGCATCAAACTTTTTATCATTTATTTTAAACAAAGTGGATTTTTATGCAAAAAGTGCAAAATATTCTCTACATTTATTGCCAAATCCATCTTCGTCCGCAGATGCCGTCATTTCAGGTTTTTCGGGTGGCATTTGAGAAGCTTTAATCAAAATGAAGAAATTTTTTGAATATTTTTTAATACATGGGAATCGCTTTTTCAGTGAATAGACCAAAGGAATTCGTTGACAAATTTAATGTCACGATAAGCGAATCAGTAACTCCAGAACTCGAATTTACCTTGAATTAATGCGCCTTGAAGAGGAATACGTTTCCCTAAATATCAACATTTCACAAATTATTCGATTGTTCTTCGCGAGATCAGCATTAAACAATTTTGGTTAACACATAGTGCATATTATTTGGGTTTCGAACACGTCACATTAAAGGAGTTCATCATTCTTGCTATCATTATATTAGTTACCATTAAAGACTAACTCGACCTGGTTATTATTGTCCACTGCACCTCAAACAAGTTTTACAAGGCTCAGTGATAGTTATTTTGGAGACTAATCAGGTTATAGCAGAAAGTGTTTGAATATTGGAAAAACAAACGAGTCCAATAAGGTGTGGCACTAGGAGAGAGTTATTAACAAGTAGGTATGAAATCAGGGCATCAAAAGCCTCCATTTATTTCAATTCGGAAGCACTGAGCTATCCATTTTCCAATTTTTGATGTTCTACTGTTCAATCTTCATCAATTGGCTTCCAGGTGCATTAGGTGAAATTATTTCAATGATAATTGTGATGGTTGGTCTCGTCATTTCATTTTACATTCTCCTCCAAAGATTAAGAAATCGGAATGTCCTTACATAATATCAAGTTGCTTACATCCTCTTAACATAGAAGAAGTGAGATAGCTTAACAGAGCCCAATAAGCTGTGTTTACTCAAGATGAACGATTATTCGACTGGGTATTTTAACTAACCTGAGCCTGTGTGATAGAAAGTGGGAGATGGAGAGAGAGAGAGAGAGAGAGAGAGAATGTGACAAATCTCACCCACATAGTTAGGGCAAACTAATCGTGACATACATACATATATGTATATGTGCGCGCTTGTTTGATGGGAACACCCATTGCCCAGAATCCGGCCAAGTGATCGTACTAACCCAGAGAGAGCTTAAATCAACATCCGTCTTGTGGGAGCTTCAAGTATATACATTTTTTCCTTTTTCCGGTCGCTATGGCCATTGAACGGTGGCCAAGTTGTTCATTTGCCCACATATATGTACGAAAATCCCCGCCCATTTTGGAAGAAAATTTACAAAAATAATCATGTTGAGCATAGAGAAAGCATTCAGTTGTTTATTTCTGATTGGAATTTTTCATATATCTTCCTGGTTTTATGAGCATTATATTCAGTATAGTTGGTCATTGTTATTTATTACGACAGAACAGAAAATATAAGAACCTGAGAAGAAGCAATATTATTACATTATGTGGAATTCTAAATTGGGAAAAATTTTTTGGCTGAAAATGTGGTTTCCATTCTATATCAGACTGGTCATTATCATTTGTCAATATCAATTAATGACCTTCTATATTTCGAACCTCAGAGCGGAGATTCAGTTCAGGAGAACTTCGATGGTAAAAACTTCCTAAGTCCCTAATATAAAAAGATCACAACAGTTGACTTGGCTAGAGGGAGGGTATTCTAGAGCCGCCCTTACGAGAAATTCGCATCCTACTATCCCTCTTATGACCACAGTTAGCCAGTGCGGTAGGCTTTTACAAGGTTGAACTGGCAGATTTTCTGAAGAATATACCTTATTATCTTCTACCAATCTTCACTACCAAAACAGGATAGGGAGACGATAGGAGAGTGATGAAATGGGTTTATTGAGAGAGAGGGAGAGTGGATGCAGCGGACCATGTGCTTGTTACACAGGAATATTGATGTAAGCCATTGAGCTATGATAATATATACAAATAAATGGCTTCAGGCACCACTGATTGGAGAAACTGTAATTTAACAACGCTTACTCAAGGGCGACTTGAGTAGTTTAATTAAAATAATTAAGGTAAGTCACTTGAAGACATACGATGATTCTCCGAGGAAGACTAAGGTCACAGCAGAGGTTAAGTCCTCTGTGGACTTAGTAACAGTCTTCAGGTCCCAGAGATAACTGGTGTTGACAAAGAGATAAATTTAAGAAACGTGGTCACTACAGGCCATCCACATCACCGGATGTGCATTGATGGGTTTCGATTTCGCGATATATGAATCGGTAGATATGCACTTTGACTGCTGCATCACTGGTCCACCTTCAAAGAGAAAGTTTTTCACTTGCCTCTAGGTGGGAATAATATTGGATGAAATACAAAGTGCCATTCTCCACAATGTTAACTTTTAGTAATAGTTTCAATTTTATCAAGATCACGTCTGCCAAACTTCACATTTCTCTCCCTCAAAATATTAGATTCCACAATATACGCGTATGTTACTACGGCGATAATTTTAGGGATTATTTAGGAGCTTGAACGCGATACCCCTAAGACAGTTAACTGGAAAATAGCCTAATAGTGGCTTGATAGAGATTGACAAATCTAATCAGTGGTACTCTTTTCCATAGGATAGAATATTCTGGAAAAAGGGTTTAGAGGAACAAAATAACATCATTTCAAATACCGGCATTAAAATGTAAATATATACAAACTGTTTGCCGGAAAATAAATAACCGAAATTATTCACTTGATTTCGTTCCATTTCCCTGCGTCTTGGTAACATAAGTGGGACAGATTGGGACAGCATCATGAAATATATTCACTCTTTGAACATCTTTTAAAATTAAATTAGATTTATGAAGTGAAATAAATTATTAAGGAACAGGGCCATAATCGAGAACTCACATTAAATGATATCCAACGATCGCCAATTTTATCAAATTCGAATTCTCCACTCTTATTTAATTAAGAAAAGCAAATAAATTCATAAAACTTCTACATGTTGCCTCTCTTGTAAAAAAACGGCACTTACACGTTTGACGGCAGATTGAAATTTAAATTTTAACTGTGGGAAAGTAATTGAAATTAGGCTGCAGTAAATCGAAATACAGAATAAAGGAGAGTTGGAGGTGTTGGGAGTGGGGAGTGGGGCCGCGGTGTCAAAAATTTGTCAAGAAAAAGTCAGAGTACCAATCAAGTCTTATTTCATTTAATTTTAGGATTCAAGTTGTAAGATGTTTACAAAATATTAAGTTTATCGTTCGTTCCTGACGACTTATTGATCCATTGGTTGTTGGGCTAATTCACGGTTGGTTGATTTGATGATTTACCTGAATGTTTGACCAGGTCTGTTCAATTCATCCCTATCTTCTTACAACTATGCGGAGGCGAATGGGACTAGTGCAGACTTTTTAAATTGAGCCTTCACTATAATAAACACTGGCAAACCATTATTCAGGCAGCTTGAAACTGAAAATTTGGGAGCAATTTGGCACGCAAAGAGGGAAATTATAATAATTTTGAGCGGAAATAATGAAAGTAGTGCATTGTTTGGACTGCAATTACAATTCCTCCAACTTTTACACAGGCCGTTTATGCTCTCCAACTTATTTTGTTCTGGCAGACAAATAAATATTTTCAGATGGTATGTATTAACCGGACTTTCAGATCAAGTCGAATACTATCGACCGTTAATGATTTGATGATTCGAATTTTTCAGCTGAGCAAATGCTGATTCAAGATGATTGTACGACTAGCTCTTTTAGATTCGAGAATTACTTAGTAGAGCTAATTTCGGTTTAGACTCATTCAAAATTTATTTATGTATTGAAATTCTTGGAAAATTATAAATTCAGGCTTATATTTATGTGAATCACTTCCTGTATCTGGTTGTGGGCTGTAAAGATGGTGCTGGCAGATTTAAGGTGAAGAGCTCAGTCCGGAGCGTGTTGACTTCATTTGAGTTTTCTGTCGTAATAAGTCGAACTGCGACTTTTAAACAAAACTATGTAAACGATAGAAACGGAGACTGTTTCGTTTGTTATTTTAGTTTTTAAACATAAATGATGAAATTAAATCATACAAAATCTGCTAGATCGAAAGTGAAAATTAAATCCAAGTCGCCTTATAAGGAAGAGGAAAAGTGGAGGAGGGTGCAAGTTGGGATCATAAGGAATCATGAGTTTCGATCAATAACCAATCGAATTATATTGTAATTGAAGGTGTCTCAAGTGTACGATTAATTGCAAGCGGTAATTGTATGTTTAAAATAGCTAATATAGAAAAGGTCAAGATCTTTTAATCGAAGAATTCTTCTAAGTCATCAGACATCGACAAGGTCTAGAAAGAAAGAATACACAAAGTCGCAGCTAAGGGAAATCAATTAAAACACCAAGGAAGTCTTCGGTTTGACCGGAGTGTCATGGGCAAAAAATAACTCCCCGTTCAAGGGAATTCGAGCCATAATGATGAGGTCGAAAGCTGCCAACTGCATTCGAGAGTAAAGTCGAAAAAAAGGAAACCAATGCTCTGTCACCACCGAGAGAATCGCTACTCCTCCGGCATAGCGGTTAACATATATACTTCAATTGTTATTATAAAAGACAAGAATTATTAAAAACGACAAATATTAGAATGTAATCCCCAATGTTAACATAAATGAACTTTTCTTCTAGGGTTCTTTATTCATGTAATTTCCCCAAGTTATATCCCCACCTTTAGGCATATTCATCCACTTTTGTCAATACACTGTCTTCATTTCTGACTAGGTAATAGTAATATTCGTTGGATTTTTACTCGGTACTGACCATAAAAGGTTTAGCTTTGAAGGTCAGTAAAATAGATACACCCTGCGAATTGAGCATAGACTATGCTATGGATAAGAAAAAAAGTTGGTTTTGAAATGGGAAAAACTAGCTCCAGGTCATCAAAGTTAACATATCCGGTTATTTATTCAGACACTCCTCTGCATACTAATTGGATAAGTGGGAGAATATAACGAATAACGAATGCAATTTGGGAAAAGATTGGGGAAATTTGGAAATAGAGATCGGAATTTTGCGGCTCCACTTCTCAGTTCAGAAAAATGTATGCGGTTGCTCCCTGCAAAAATCCCTTGAAGATGCTCGGATTGATTGAAATATCAACGTTGAAGATAATATTCTGATATATGGTGTTTCAACCACCTTTGCCTTTTATGAGACCCGTAGCATTCGAAATGTGGAGCTTGAAATCCTTGTTAATTGGTGTACCTGCGGAGCAGTGATCCTGTCGATAGTAAATGAGCATTGAATCCTTTTCCACGAACATTTGCATACAATGGGCAGCTTCACACTTCACCGTTTTTTATTGCTTTCTCTTGAGGTAGAGATTTATACTATTAGAGGTAGAAATTGATGCTGTTGGCTGTTTTATCCATGGCAGCTTGGTCAAACTTAGAGTTTCCCTACGTCTTAATTGAGTTGCCTTAGCTGTGACTTTGTGTAAACTATCTTTCTAGGTCTCCTTGATACCTGATGACTCAAAAGCGTTTTAAGGGTAAGTAGAACTGTAAAGAATTTTCATAGTAGCCTAAAGTCAAAGTCACCTTGATTGAAGCTTGATCGTGGAATTTCCCAGAGATATCCTTCGAGTTAGCTCTTTACGTACTATGACTCTGTGAGAGTGTGATCCAACAACAAGTCATTACGTAGTCCTCTATGTGAACTAATCAGAACTATCAATATTACAATTTCTATGTTTTAAGCTATATCCAGCGGGGATACTTTAGTATTCCATACCATAAACCTCTGTTTATATTATTCTTCCACATAGATGAGGGACACCTATCGCATCCTAGATTAAGTTTGCAAATTCTGGGATAAATGTAAATATGTCAGACTTATTACTAGATCAGTCTGCATTCAGTTGCATTGGCTGTCCTTGCCAAATTATCTCACTGTAATTAAGTCTTAGAGGTGCATTTGTTTAGCACTTATCTGGAATCTACATTCTGATTTTTCATATTTATCTTAATTTTGAATGTCATCTGGGAGCAGAGATCAAATTTTGACATTTGTGATACTTAGACCCTTGTTAAAGATGAACGGTAAACTTCACGATATTGTTACATTGCATTGTCTGTCTACTGCAAATTGAAGGAGAATAAATAAATAACCCATCAGATTTGCTTTCCGATGAAGGATTTTTGCCTTTAGAGCGATAGGGATTGAAATAAAAGCAGGGTCTCTTTTAAAGGAAACTTACTTTCTAGTATATCTCTACAAGAGGGATCGCGAAATACCTCGTATTATTCTGAACTCCCTGCTCAAATAACAAAAATAAAACCTCAAGAATATCTGGTTGGACTACTGTCAGATGTCAATGAGGCACTTTGTGATTAAATGAATCAAAGTTCGACTTCGCCTAACATGCGATAGAGAAAACTCCATGATTGTCGAGGTAAATGTGTTGTAAGAAGCATGGTCCAAATAGACAAGTTAATATGAATTGGTGTAGCGTATACAAGTTGTTTGAAGGGTGGAAATAAGGATAAAAATGTATAGAAGTTAGAAGAAGTCATCTTGCCAGTATGACCACAACCCTATCGCCTGTCAATAGTCGCTGTTCTCCAATATTCTGTACACACTCAGCATTCTAGTTAGACTGCATGCAGACAAGTTCATCTGTTTCGAATGGTGACACTTCTAGCTTAGCTTACCTTCAACGTGCTCGGTGGCTCAGTGTGTTTGTCTATAGATGACTTCCAGACCATCAGAATAAATGAGGTGTGGTAGTAATGAAATCCTGTTATCTAAATTTTCTCAAATGTTTCGTTTGGAAAGTTTTCAAAAGTCACTTTTGAACAAGAAATTAATTAAAAAAAGGATTTCTTAAGAATTGAGAAGAGGAGAGTTTGTCGGAGAAACAATAATTGACAGGTACCTATCTCTGAGACTGCAAAGTGTTGACAAACTGTCTCCCCTCTATCTTTTTCTGAACTTTACCACACATCATGATTGAAAGATTGCAAAAATGTAGGAAGCAAAGTTCATTGAGAGAAAGGACCAGAGATCAAGAGAGGAAGGGAGTGGGAGGCTGTGTATGAGAGTGGATGCAGCTGACGATTATGTGCTTAT
>CAADRB010000052.1:725562-790884 GCA_900708905.1 Hymenolepis diminuta | reverse complement strand
GGGGGAGGGGAGTGTTTATAGTTATGTTAGAAGGGATAACATGAAGTACTAGAAAGGTTCAGGTCACCGTTAATTGGGGAAAAATTTGACCTAACACTCAAGGATGTCTTAGGTGACTTACTTACGCTAATTAAAATAAACCATTTGAAAACACATGATGGTTCGGCAAGGCAACTTGAGGTCACAACAGGGGTTAGACCCTCCAAGTAGCTTAGTAACAGTCTTGAGGTCGAGATTATTAAGGTCTCAGAGATAATTGGTGATGACCAAGAGAGACATCTATAGTTAGAGAAAATTGTAAGAAATGTTGTCATTACAAATTTTTCCTATGGCACCATTCAAGGATAATAAAGTGAAAATATTTTTCGGCATAATCATAGTCTCTTCCTCTTAAATTAAGCCGCTAACTCAACTTTAAACTCTGGACATATAATGGTGGCTTAAAACAGTGATCTCACGTTTTTAAGAAGTAAAACCCTGTATTTTCGATGCACTAGAGCGAAACCCTAAACTTCATTCCTCGTGCATCGGATTTTCGTTCATTAATTTTCTGCGCTCGCATCTAGACGTGTTAAGACCATCACTGAAGCTAGTATCTCTGAAAATTTTTGACTAATCAGGTCGGTAGTCATTTATGAAATATCCAATTGCATAAGTGAAATTACTGTTGTTTGAGCTACGGATCTTCTCCCTACTTCCTGTGGTCTGAGTAGTCGTAGTTTTACAAAAGTGGCAACTGAGCGTTGCAAAACGATTATACATGTCGCTATGAGACATTATCAGTGAGCATAGGATGAGTTTTCTTTCAGTCTCTACTTGCTCTCACAACATATCGTACCAAGCATTTATAGGCGTGAGCTGATGCCCAAAAATATTTATTGTCTGAGTCTTTTGGGGCTGTTAGAGTGGATGATCAAATCAGTCAAGAACTTTTTGTCTTCTCTTAATCGTGGGTTATAGCTAAAAAAATGGCCGACCCTCTCTTCACTAGCTGTGTGTAAACTTGACATTTGGGATTAGATTTCAGCCTATTCAGGTCACATAGACCTGATGTGATGGGATGTGTTATCAGATCAATCGGGGAGGGGAGGGGGGTGAGGGAGAGAGACTGTGCTGTTCATTCCAATCATTCACCCAGAGGGGGCAGTCACAATAAGATTAAATTCCGGACGCACACACGCGTGCATATATGTACATTCGAAACTGCTGCCCCTGTGCGTCCAATGTAGTATCAAGTAGAAGAGCGCGATGAATGAATCATTTGGAAATTCAGGCGCGCATTAATAAAGTGAACGCGTGCCAAAATAATGGTGATATTGTCGGCATCTTAAATGCCTGAATGGTGGTGCAGGATTGAAAATGATAAAGTGCGCGGGGTAGAGGATGTCTGTATAGCCTGGATACGGGGATTAGTTAAAAACGGTTAACAGTATTAAATAGAAATCACCATATGCTTTGGAACCCTGTTTAATTTCGACTCTTGGTTACATAATTTCATTGACTGAGAAACTGGCAAATTCAGCAACAACTATTACCAAAACGACGCCTAGATACCACAAACCAATCATGAGAACAAGCAAACCTGTTGAATATAAATTTTGCCCTAGAATTTTAGTGAGACTAGTGTGATTACTCAGAATAAAGCAAGAAGTTTGTATGCTTGGTAATGTGAAAGCTTATGAAAATGGTAAATGATAAAGGAATCCATAAAAACCACAGAATACGAGTCAAGACATCGCAAGACCCACAGTCCATTGGATTGGTCTATCAACGTTTGCTAGTTCTCTAATTTAGGCCTAGATATTCCTAATTTCAAATTTCACGATCTGACCTTTAGATTCCTGAGTGAGTTCAAGTCCGTCTCGATACATCTTGCCCTTCCGTTTACTGATAAATCTCCAATTGAAGTTAGTAAACAATTTTCTAAAATGTAAAAGACATCAATTTCGTTCGACAGTCGTCCTGATTAAGATATTTGCCAATTCGGTTGGTCAGCAGTAATCAGAATAATATTTTAATGGTATCAGTGGTGTTCAACCAAAGATGCATCAGACGTGGTGCATACTGTATCAGGTCTCATTGAGAATTCTGAGATTTATTATCATTATTGAGATATGTTAGTTTTAAACTTACTAGCAGGTATAAACTTGATTTGTTTATAATGCCAAACAGACTATTGCAAGGATTCTTTCTGATTAAAAATCATCGTTCAACAATCCCTTTGAAGAATTTTAAAAAGTGGCTATGCATCGATGGTTATCAATTTCCTGTTATCGTGTAATCCTGAGGCGTAAGAATTCGAGCTACTGAGGACATCTCATCTTTCCATATAAGTGCAGGAAGATGAAGAAACATTTTTTAGAGGAATGAGGAAAATTCGGAGACTAGTAAATTTCTTGTAGGAATTTGCGAAGCGCTTCACCAAGGGGCGTGCTGCACTTCGAACATTCTTCTTTCCGATACCCGCTTGTATCACACATCATTATCAATTCAAATTCTCAGTTGTTCCTAATCATAAATGATCTACATAGGTTAGGGATTTGATTTATTAATACCTCTGAATAATACTAAATCGAAGGTTGGGTAATTACAGAAAATCCGTATTTACTATCCATGGTAATGTACAAGTCATGAGACGGATTCTGAACTCTACAAATAACAAAATAGCCTACAAACGGGGATCGAATTCGATCAAATAATGAAGTCCGGACTTCAAGAATCTTACTTTGTCTGACATCTATAAACACTGAGCCGTCCAATTTCTCTCAAAGGAATATAATTCTATTCGAAATATTCAAATATTCCAAGGGCTTTTTTCATGGTCAATCACATGTGCTTTTGGGTGGATTAATGCCCACAATATTCAAATTTAGTTGAAATAATATCATTAAAATTCACCTTGAGGGAAATCCGGAGAAGTTTGTTCTGTTTAAAATGTCTTCTTTGGTCATTTAGAAGAAGTAAGATTTGTTAAGATCTCGAATTTTCACGTAATTTTCTCTTCAGGTTAAACTTTCTAACTTCCACCGATCTTCACCACGCAAGAGAATATAGAAAGAAGACAATTACACTCAGCAATATCTATTACTAACAGTGGCGTGGCCTGTAGGTGCTGGTGGTTGCTCAGACGACTGCAAACACTCGATCAGTTAGGACACACTGACTCAGCGAGTGAACAGTATCGAGTTTCCTGTATTCGAAGTACTGTACTTGATAGCAGATCATGAGTGGCAAACCAAGTTTCTGATGAAGAAATGAATTTTATTGTCAGACCGATTCATATTTGGGAAATTTAGAAGTACCAACAAGGAAAATGTTGGCAATTTAGGCGACAGAGGTGGAAGTTTTGATGAGAGGAGAATGTAATATGCTCATTCAAGTTGAAAGTTGAAGTATCAAGATTTCATTTGTTTATTTTTGATCCAAGAGGTAGAGGATTAACATGATGGATATATCTCACTCCTTCATGCTCCACGAATTCCAACACAAAGTCATATTCGTGATACTTAAAACTTATTGGTCAGTTTGACAATTGGTTATGCCATTTCAGTCCAGTTATTTTCCTAGCTGTCAAGGCTAATGTTAACATAACATTATTTCACAGAACGAGCAGTTTTATGTAGAGCTCAAATTTCCAACTAGTTCTGAGAACTTTATCTGTTTTCGGCTTTAACTATGACCCAATTTATTGTCATTGGCCTTTAGGAAGAAATATATCGACATCGCATGATCGAACATCCAGTTTAATCAATCAGCCAATGAGTAGCGGACATCAAGGACGTTAATAAACTCAAAATACAGTTTTACTTTTTGAATGTTATAAAATAACCTATTGAACTCTATTAATTAATTAATTGAAATTTGTGCAACTTAAATTCAAAAATTGAATAAAAAATTAAATAAATTAATCCCACTTACTCATTTTTAGATACTTATTTTATGACAATAAGGTTTGAAAACTTTTTGCCTTGCTGTGAGTAGCTCAAAGGCGACTTCTGGTCAGTCTTGAATCTTGATGTTCCTTGCTGCGAAATCCAGGGCCTTAATATCTGCCAGCGAGATAAACTCCCTTTCAGACAGGGAGATTTGGGTTTGATTGACTTTTTCCTTCTGTCAAGTTTATCTCGTTTGTCTGCCTAAACAAACGTAATTGATCTGCTCACGACGTGCTCTGTCTGGGGTCTTTAGGTCTTTTGTACGTATTTCCCAATACATTACAATTGGCATAACGGTAAAACAGAACTTCCCCAGTCCCCTTTCAAGCATTTGATTGTTTAAGTGAATCCGATTAACGTTCCCAGTAATGTTGCCCCAGAGTAACTCAATTTGACTTTAACTTCCAGGCTAATTTTCATGAAATACTGAACTCCAAATTACTTTAAAATACTCATTAAAGTAAATCGCCTGAATCTGAATTTGTTTACATACATTAATTTTCACAATTTTTAATTATTTAAGTCACTGAGGTATGGTTTTAAAATGAGAGGTATAACTGTTGATAAAATTAGATATTAAGGGCGTTTCTTCAGACAGACAAATGACAACAGTAAAACAAAACCGCGAAAAACATTATACTATTGAATTCACACCTGTTTACAAAGACTTTTGTCTTATCTCATCTCTTTTTTCGCAGACTGAAAGCAAATTTTTTAGCTGACGCCCAGCAAAAATGACACTTTCGAAAACACAAACTGCAGCATAAAATTATTGTTGAATACAATTAATACATCGGAAAACTTTTCATTTTTGTTAATAAAGGAATACTTCTAAGAAATTATACTAAAATTGTTGATTTAGCGCCCAATTGAAGGTAATGATTTGCTTATTGATCCCCTTGGATTAAACTGATAGGTTGGTTATGCCATGAGTGAAAATGATTTAAGGAACTCGGTCGACTTGAAATTTATCACAATTTTATTCCTACTATGTTTCAACTGTAAGCTGCTGGATATTATGCAAGATTATTTTGCCTTCTCAATCATGGGAGGAAAGTAATGACCGACTATCATAAACAAACAACCAACCAATAAGCACTGAGCATCGTAGTCAAGCGTTTGCAGCAATTAAGGTAATGAATCATGAAATTTAAAATTTGAAACTTGAGCTACTTAGTAAATATTGTACAACGGAATTCGATATTCAAATGAAGCAGGACTCTTTGATATCTTGACATTTTCTCTCTATTTCTTTGACCCTCCCCCCCTCCCCTTATCACTCATTAGACTTCTTGCTAACCGATTTCTGGTGCTTCCCACTTTTAAAAACGGTAAAATTTCGTGTTACTATGGTCACTGAGGAAAATAAAAAGTTCACCAATTAATATATTATTCAAAATTTAATGGGAAAAGATTATTGTAAGTTAGCTAAAATTGCTTTGATATGATAAAATCATAAAGGCTCCTATGATATTTATTAGAGATGCCTAATGTATTACATTTACCAAATAGGGAGGAGGATGGAGGATATTTTTCTTGAAAAGAAAGGATATCTCTGGAGCTTGAATTCAAATTTGCGCTTCTTGACACCTTCGTGAAACTCGAGGAGGTCAATTCTGCTGGTGAACGACTTTTAAGTTAATTTTTAGGCATTATTACATGTATTTCTTCGAGAAGCAATGAGTTAACGCCTTAGTTACGTAGTACTACGTTCTGTTTACGTCCGCCTTTTAATTACATTTTAATACCTCTCGTCGTCTTTTCGAACATCTGTTCAACTTCCCGCAGATTTCTTAGCTTATTTTGCGCGTTATGTACTAGACAGAGCTCAAACGACTTTATTATTTACCCTGTGAAGACTTAGCGGGAAAAATATTGTTGATGCTCATTTATCTATCAGTTCATTATGAATCTCATTAATTTTCGAAGGCCTTTGAACAATTCATCTGCTACGTAGACACGTCGGAAATATTTGGCCAGAGATGCAGACAAACGTGATAGACGACGGGGATTGATTAATGACTGCTTGCTCGTTCCTGCTTAAACGAGAGGGGAGTCTCAAGTACATCGTCGGCTCAGACGACTAACCCTCATGTCTACGTAAATGCCAGATACGTTGCCTTACAAATATTGAGACATTTTGGACTGGGGGAGATCAAACGAATAACTGGCACGGGCTATTTTCTTTGGAAAATCACTTTAAAAACAGTGTGAATTATGCAACTAAAAGGGCTCTAAATAGACATTGAGATATTCATTGCTGAACATCCTTGAATGTAACCCCTGCTGTTTCGATAGTGAGGATCCCGTCTGATCTCTAAAGAAATCTAGTCCTTGCCAATCTCAACCCATGTCGTTCATAACATGGCCAATGATTTTAATATATTTTACCAAATTTATACAGTTTATTAATAATTAATACAATTGTTAATTTAATTTTCTTGGATTAAGTTATTCTTTTTATACCACACTGTCTAACTTTGTGCTCCAGTTGGCAGGAAAAAGAGGATATTTCCATTAAAAAATTAAATAGAGAGCATTTTACTTAATAGTCTTCATCGAAATTCATGAAGAAAAACAAAGTATAAAGGCGGGTGTATTACTGATGTTTCATTACTCGAAGCGAACAATATTAATTTCTAACCATTGGAGCACCTCTAAACGCGAAGAGGAATAGAGTAGGCCTGAACAGAAGCATCGATGGCGCAGTGGTCAATGTGAAAGTCGACCAAGTTAGAGGTGACGAGATCGAAGACCATCGGCAAACATCCAGTAGGATGTGTGTTTGTGTGTGACTGATTCGTCTCGTCAATTCCGGTCAACAAGGTAGGTGATAAAATGTGAGTTTCTTATCAGAGTGGCTTCTGAATATTTTCCCTATCTGCCCAAGTCAAGTGTTGTGACCTTTTCGCCTGAGGGCCTTGGAAGGTAAAAACACAGGGAAATAACTGTTTTTATCAAATCGCTTGTTTATTTTTTCAATTAAGAGCTATGATTCGTAGAGTTGTGACCTAATTTTCCTCGGTTTAGATATCAGGATATGATCACAAGATTCACGACTGTCGTGTCCGAGGCCGAGTTGTCAGCAGATTAAACTGAAGGGTTTGTCACGCCATCTCGCTCAGTTTATTCCTTCTGATAGCCAACTAATAGCGTTTATTCGATGTTGGCCAAAATGGCTAGATAAAAAGGAATTTTTTTAACTTTAAATTTTGGAACGTAAGTTACCCATCTAGTAAATATTTTACAATTCGAATTCTAAAATCAAACGAAGTAAGACCCTTTGATGCCTTGACGCTGTTCTCAGTATCTTTTTTGATCCTCTTCCACCTGTAATTCATTGGGATTTCTGTCAACCGATTTCAGTTGCCTGTAATTTTTGCATTACCGTGGGTAATGATATTCCTTTAAAGAAACATTTCTACTCGAAAGCCTATACTTTACATGAGCTAATAACTGCCTGTGTCTAGTTTAATTTTACAGTGTATAGACGATTGAAACGTAGACGATTAATTTCATAAATATTCTTTTTCTACGTGGTCATTCATTTGAAAAAAGTGGCACTCGGAAACTAGATCTCTTTCGAAATTTAACTTGTTATTCACTGGACGAGAAATCTGAAATCTTATTAAGGAAAACAAATTCACTGCCTTTGATGTCCAAACGAGAGAGTGAGTGAAATTAGGTCACTCTAATTGAAACATCTGGAAACATCTGGATCACGGTAGAGAAAGAAAATAAAGAGGCCACGCCCGAACTGCATGTGAAGTTCCCAGAGGATATAGCGCATGCATTACTCTCATGCAACACGGTCTGAATTTCATCGCATTTCTCTCATTAACATGCCCCCGAATGATCACCCAAGCCAGTGTCCAACTTGAGCTCATGTTCTTAGTAAATTCTGTAGAATATTTGAAAGAGATTAGTAACTAGGACCTTAGGTATTCTGGAGACTGGACCCCTCTAATTTCTACAAATTTTCGCCACACAGACAGGTTGGGGAGAGAAGATGATTGTGACAAACTGCTTTTGACAGAAGTCTTGAAAGAGGGAGAGAGGACTTGTTGAAGATTGGAGTGGATAAGAGTGCAAGAGGTAGGTCATAAGACTATTTACAGGGAGGTAATAATTCGAAGGACATAGCAATATGAAACAACCAATTAGAAAGATTTGAAGGGGTGGCTGATGGAGAACACTAACCGGACGTCTTGAGCTCATTTAAGCGTAAAACTCTGAAGTGATGACTTCGTATCAAATTAGGTCACTCCGGGTTAGCAATATGGGATCTTATCTGATAATTAAAAATTCATGCATTTTATGCATTACTCTGAAAATGATTGTGAGGCTGTCGAGAATATGTTTTGAGTATTTATCAGTATTGTCAGTATATTCCTACCTTGAACTCAAAGTTCATCTCTATCTCGACCATCGATTTTCATTCCTCACACTCCATCTCGACTTTCCTATATTGGTATTTATTAGACCTCTGATCGCCTACTGAAAATGTGGACTTCCAGAGTGTGGGAGAAAGTGTTAAAACCTGTAATAATATTTATCGCTTGATTGGAGATTTCCATATTCTTACAAGCCGATCTCAGTCAGACTTTGGAAGGACGGTGACATTCTGACAGATGGCTTTACAACTCTTGTCTTTAGAAACAGAGGATATATAGTCATTGGATTTCCCTGTATTTATATCACAGACATCTCTCACTGATGATTTACGTGAAGTGTTATATTTTCTGCATACTCCCACACACAATTTCACAAATACAGACTCCGAATCACATCTTGGGAAAGTGAATGCACTCTCCTGCAACTAATTTCGGTGTTCCGACCTCAACGTTTGTACATTTCCCTACCGTGCGGTCTAATTAGCGAATGTTTATGCAAACAACCCTACCCTCCCCATCGATGGATATTGTTCTAACTCGAGTGTGCACCGCAGATATATGATGGTGTTCACCCAGTTTAGTCACCCTAAATGATGAATGATGTGAAATTTCCCAACATGGCTTAGAAAATACCCCCATTTAAAAATATTCGCAGCTATCAATTAATTTAAAAGCAAGGCGCATCGAGATATTGGTGAAATCAATCTTCCATAGCCAGGATTATCTGATAACAATAAACATAAGTCTCTCCATAATAGTGCAAGAAGACTGATTTTAGAATTACTCTCAGGCACGGCCTTGACAAATGAAGAGCTAGCTCAGCGGATTTTCTGGAAAATTCTGCAGCCAAGCTTCAACGAAGAATACTTCGCCTTTGAGATACTATAAAAGGTTCTCCTAATTCTCGTACTCCAAAACTTCTTCTGATTCTCATTAAGACGCCGAGAAGTCTTTGGTTTGACCTGATTGTCCTGGCTAAAACAATCGTACTTCCTCATCCCGAGGGAAGTTGGACAAAAACAGGTGAAATACGAGGCAATGTTATCAATGGAAAGGCGTAACCCCTACAAGGACTTCCAATGGTCAATTTCCAGACGCTCTAAGTCCAGTTAAGATCAGGATTGACTGAAACACCACATATAATTAAGTCAATAGCAAAGGTGAAATTTATATTTAATGTGTATATTCTCAAATGATCCTTTGACCACAGCAGTAGTAAATGTTATCCTGAGCTAAGTAGTGAAGAAGTAAAATTCTCGAATACTATGGACCGAATCCCCTTACACTTTCCCCTAATTACATTCCACTCGCTTTTTAGATTCAAAAAGTGTATATTATCTGTATAAATTAAAGGAAATGATATTGGGAGCTTATATAGTGCCTCTTTGGCGCAGTAGACAATGTAAACGCCACGCAGGTCAAAGGTCACGAGATCAATACGCAGTAATGTCGGTAGCCAATCGCACTGGTCAGGATAGATATGCTTATACGATCATCGTAATTTATATACTGTTACATATAAATATTACATATGATGTGTACCGCCTTAATGAACAAGAGAACATAGTATTAAGACCATTTGTCCGGTAATGGCTAGTGCACCAAAGAGTATCGACATTACGACCTTTCCATGAGTGTTCTAGTATCGAGACTTCGTCAGTGTGAAACCGTGATCTTCGGATTAAGAGCCTATTTGCAATGCCAACAATTCATGTTGTTTTTTTTGCGTGCCGCCCATGAGTAAAAGAGTGCTGGTTTGGTTTTTCGCACCGAAGGAAGAAATTTGACTCCGAAATGACGCGTCAGTGATTAACCTGCTTTGGACACGCTTTATCTCTCTCTCTCTCTCTCTTTCCATCCGCAACTCTACTTGATTTGTTGGCATTTGGAAGCATTTTGAAGTGTTAAGCAAATCAAGTGAATGGTGATCAGCCCCATTACTGTTTAACTTCGAGACACTAATCGTGGTATTATGAATGCGAAATGACCGAATTTTAGATGCTACTCACGGATATTTCCAATAGAGAATGAAATTTGGGGTGGGACAAACGGAAAAGAAATTGTACAACATTGCTAAGTAAGAAGTTATCAGATCAATACGTATTAAATGATAGAATCTGCCTACTCTAGTGGTTGATACTGATCAATAAGAGTGGAGGTAGATTGAGCAATTCCCATCAAAGTAACTCAAGTTTGTCTTCTCTTTTCTCCTAATTGTCATTTATTATCAAAAAAACCATTCGTTTTAATAAGGAGAACCCCAGAGAACCCAGGTTTGAAGATGAGGGGATGAAGAATCATAAATGGTTGATTTAATTCAGTGGTTTACCATGTCAGCTCGATTTACTTTACCTTTTACAGGAGCAGGTAGCCGCGACTTGGAGCATCCTCTTTAAATTACATTATAAGCACGAAATTCTCATTATTATTTAAAATAGTGAGTTCGTTGCAGCCTAACCTTCAGCAAACTTCAGTATTTGTTGAATTTTACTTTCGAATTTCGCAGGCCATCATTTGCTTGTTCAATCTCTCCCTCTTTCACGTTTTTACTTCATTTTGATGTCATCGTTCACACAGTTATAGTTTCAATTCGGTCTAAATGACAAATTTTTGAGTATCTTTTAAAAACTTTGAGACCTTCTTTAAAACAATTACTTAAAACAGTATTATCACTGTCTTCTTTTCAAAATATGTTTTTTTTAAAAGGAACAGAAGATGCAAAATGCAAGATATCTTGGTGATAAATAAACAGCAAGAATAAATATAAACAGAGAGTAGAACAAGTTCCCTCCTTTTTAATTCTAAAAACTATCTGCAAAAATTATGTTAAAAATTTATATTTTGGTTAAGATTAAGTAAATATTTCTTAAATCAAAAAATAAAAATTTAATCAAGTTCCGGATATGTTTTGTTCGCAGATGAAATCCTCCGATTCCCACTGAGTTATTTCTCACCATATCGGAGTACAAATTTATGATATTTGAGCGTGACAATTCCAGAGTGAATTTTGTGATAATTCTGACACATAAGCAAAAATGTGTGACGATAAACACATGATGGTAACATTTGATTTATAAACATGCTCTTTGATTGAGACAAAGGTCTTCTCCATTCTTCTTCCTCGAGTCTGAATTGCCATAACTTAATAAAACTCCCATTATAAGATAAATTCAGAAGGAGTTTGTTTAAATAGAGTGGGATGCGCAGTAAACGATTGGCTATCCGGTTAGCCAGTAATTAGAGTGGTAATGACCTTAGTCGCGGGCTTGAATATACCGGTGCGAACACAGAAGTCCGATAATCTATAATCCAGTGCAGAAGGGACGAAGCCTGGGAATTTCGCTCGAATGCACCGAATGTATTCGAAAGAGGATATTTGAAGAGACCGGGCGTAGTGGTGTGCGTCAGTAATCCAGCCTCTTGAAAGCTCAAATTAACCTGCTGGCAGATTAATTCTGAACACATGGATATGGGTTTAAGCAAGGAAATGAACTATGAAGTGAACCCTACACTGAATTCTCTCATTGTTGAACATCTCATCTGAACAACTGAAGGGTGTCTGCAAATGAGGAATTACAGTAGTGGAATCTTGGCTTCCTCAACTCTCTGCAAATGAAAGTGAAATGAGAAAGCACTAGCAGATCAGTCATCTCAAGCCCAAATATAACTTGTTAACGTCCTTGTGAAAAGTAGATGGCTACAAAATCATTTGTCAGTCAGATTTTCCTTATGAGGAATAAGACGATGAAAATAAAGGATGAGTTTGAAGGAACTTCAACTTGATGATGAAATAGGACTCTTCTGATTCCCCGACTCTCACTTCTACTATATTTACACTCATAAAATGTGAAAATCCTCCCTCTCCTTAATGAATTTCCCAAATTATGTAATTAAAGTATTGTATCTACTTAACTGACTTACATAAAGCATGGTATCCTTATAAATAAGCGGAGATCCTCATATTTAGGCAATTACTTTTAGCAATAATAAGCCCCTTACTGATTATAGGTGATGATTCTAGAACCGTCTAGCTGCTTTTGTATCGAAATGGGACTACCATACATTCCCTTGGTCGCTCAAGATATGAATTTACAAAAGGTTATCAATATACTGAATTTTGATCTCAATTTTCTACCTCAGGACTTTATCTAAAATCGAACCCAACTGATTAAACCAATTGTCATTCGATTTCCTAATTAGAATAAACGTGCGATGAAAGCTTTTCATTTATCTTTGATGCCCCTCAAATATTCATCAGTCATGGCTTTTAAGATGGCTTGTTTGGACTTTATTCAGCTATACTGACACATTAATCATCAAGACAACTGTGTGAACAAGTCATGGCGCCCTAAGAAGGCCATAGCACTCAGCCACTCAGTTCCATTGTTTATATGAAAGGCGACTATCCAAAAAGAGAGAAAGTGAGGAATGTGTCGGCATGCCTCGTTGGGTGTATGCGTGTGTGTGTGGATGTTTCTGATTCACTTGAGTCATCACCACGAAACAGAGAGATGGAGAGAGCTGAATTCAGGATATTGCGTCAAAGTTCATTCTCGGAAGCCCAAAAATTTCTCACGCTGTGAAAGGGACAAAGGTAGCGCAGAAGTGTTGCAATGACTTGCATAAGACCACTTTATTCTGTCCATTAGACAGGAATAAAATGGCTAATTAATATTCTGTAGGACAGGGTTTCGAAAGCACAATCGCCAGAGAGGAGTTACATTTTCATAATAGAAAATCATAATGGAGTTTTTGGAACTTTGTATACTTCGAAGGATATGAGAATGAAAGTTACTTAAAAGGATACCACAAGGTGCTAATGAAGGGGACTACTGCAAAAAAGATTTCCTTAAAAGTGACGCTTTGATGGTGTCCCAGGGGGTTGCTAAGGCAGAAATTTACTGCATCATATGATTTTCGGCCGGAGAATCAAACGGTTTTCCGTGATCCATTCTTCTAATAATCTCTCCATTTTAATTCATTAAATTAATTTGCCCGATTCTTTGATCTAATTAGCTTATTAATATTAACTCTCTACTGAGTTTTTAATCTTAATTGAAGTTTATCTTTCGTTAGGGACCTGAATGAAATATTTTCCGCGCACTCAAGGAAAGCTCATAAGATGAAGCCCTCGTGTGCTGGAATATTGCCTATTGCATTCCACGCCCATACCTGGATATGTAAGACCACCACAGAAGCAATTGGCAGTGTAATTATTGGCTAATAAGGCAACCAATCATTTATCACGTCATCCACTTATATACAAGCCAATCTATTTTCTTAGTATTTCTAGATTATTCTCCTTTCTTCTTCCTGGTGTCTGAGTAGTTGCAGCTTTATAGAGTTTGAAAGGGACTACTAAGCCTGTCCAGTTTGCATTGTGGGGTGTGTACCACTTTCTACTCACACAGTGGACAATATTCAAGAAGTAGAAGGCATTCTACCTAATTTCAAGGGTCAAATTTAGTGAATAAAAGTTTAATGCCCCGATTTTGTTTACAACTTCTATTTCAACCACTTTCCTTAATTCAAATTGAGTAATTTTCTGTTCTTTGTGTTTAGCCGCTCTTCAAAGATGAAAAAGTGTGCATTTTTTACCTTGACGCGGATTGTAATAATTTAAGTTTGGATGTACACGAATTCTCAGAGAAAAGAATCAGTTCAGCACATTCATGAAGAGGTAACAGTAATATAAAGATTTCTCGGCCGAAGATTAAATAGTGAAAACCCGTGAAGATCTCCATATGTTTAAGTGCGCATAAACGTGCTAAATTATTAGCATATTTGGAAGTATTTGAGCACAAAGATGGTTATGGATGGTTTCTGGTCGGGGCAAACAACGCCTAGAAAAACCATGGAAAGATAAGGGAATCAAATTCTCCGTACTTGAGTTTCAAGCGATCCAAGAAACTGCACGTATAAGTACAAGGTGGATATTACTAGTACACGTAGTGAAAAAATTTTACAATTTCCAGTTGTGGGGAGCGACTCACACTGAATAATAGAAAGACCACCAAACGTTAAGAGGTGGGGATCAAAAGGAGGCTGAGTGCAACGTCAAGGAATCAAAGTCTTTCTTCATTTGGTTTTGAGCCTGAGTTGTACAATATTTACTTAACGCCTAGCTAACGTTCAAATGTTCACATTTAATGATTCGTCGCCTGGATTTTAGCAAACGCTTGTCTATGAAGCTTGGTACATATTGACCGAGGAGGGTCGGTCCTGCTATTTCAGATCAATTTCCTTCCAATGGTGGAGAAGGCGAAATGATCTTGCATGATATTCAGTAGCTTACAGCATTAACATAGCTGAGGGATAGATAAAAATTTTGCGTTAGCAGATCTTCGAATACGGAGTTCACTCGAAGTGAAATCGAATATTAAATAAATCTTCAGGTTATGTGAATTTCCCAAATGCTCCTTTTTATAATAAAAAGCTGATTGATAATTGAACTGTTTGATTTTTGAAGCAGAAAATTTCTTAGCTCAAATCAGACTGAGATTGCCATTGAAATTCGAACATAAGATATTTATTCGTGCTCGAAACATCTCAAACCAAATGATCCGACTTTAATGGTTAGGTTTCCTTCCATCAGATTTGCTGTATTTCATTGTAACTCACATTCTGGAGTACCAGATTGTGGGAATGGTTCCTGTGAAGATGAACGGAAGAATTACTATTCAAAGTAACTAATCCAGGAAGTAATATCATAGAGTGATTTTGTCAAAGAGTACCATTTATCTCTAGGAAATGATCAAGTTCCACACGGACTAGGTGACCTTTAAAACTTAATGTTGAAGAGATCATCGACTGATTTTACACAGCCGCAGCAACTCTGATAGGTGATTCGGAAAAATACCGAGGAAGGAATGATCCGAATTGCCAACCTATTTGTTGATTTCTTTATGCAGAGCATAATGATTATGTAAACACACCAAAATTTGCTGAAACTTATTACAAAAGAGGTGAAGTTTGATTTTAGATCGTAGGTGATAAAGATGACCTTTTCAGTTCAAATTTAGAAACAAGTGTCAGAAATTCTTGTCTTTTTTTGCCTGATCAGGATAAGATTAGGCATCGACGGTTATAGCGTTCAGTAAATGAATAAAAATTTATTTCGGTTACCATTCGTTTATAGTGGTCTCTAAAAAAGTGGCCATCTTGGGGTGTGCCGCTGTTAACGATTTCATCAATTTTCTGGTTATTTTTCAGTATTTTTTGTTCTGATCAGGAAGCGTCATTTCTAAAATAGGCGTCTTAAGTGTCCACCTCCCACATATTGAATTTCTTTCTCTTGCCATTTATGGTGTTCTGTTCCGGTAAAAATATACTTTCAAAACAGTCTCTGCCTCCTTTCTGTATGCTATGCGAAGTTCGTAAAAGTTAGAAAGAGGTTAGAAAGAGCTTAGCAATTTTTCTCATTCCCATGTTTGTGGTTCCCTCAACTTTAGCCTCTTGCCAAACGAAGTTGTACCCTAATTATATAAGGAAATAAATACATATATTTCCATTCTTCTCCTGCTGCCATTTCTGCGGTATTTTAGTGGTCCTATTTTTTCCCACGAATCCCTGTGGGCAATAAAATCTGTGCGGATGTGCATTTCGCTCCTCTTCCTCCTCCTCCTCCTCCTCCTCTTCCTCCTTCTCCTGTTCACCCTTCTTCAAGGTAAGGTCATTCACCTCCTTTTTTGCTTTCAAAGCCACTTTGATGTTCGATTCTAAAATGCCACTTTTCCTGGCATCATTGTGACTATCCGTTCTATGGAGTTTTATATATTTTTATGACAAGTTTTTACGACGTAAAGGGATAGATTATATTAAAAAAGTATATTATATTAATAAAAATGAATGAATGAATGCTATTGATCTTGGCAAAAATGTAGGCTTTAATGTTTCAGGTTTTGCGACATGTCGCAGAGTTTACATTTATGAAGGAATATTTTTTAAAAACTAATTTATGAAATGTGTGATGATGAGAACATAAATGTTTATGAATGTGTTTGTTGTCGAAAAAACAGAGAACAGAGACATTTCTTCAAAACCAAAAGCGAATGCAGCATTTCGTTCCAGGCGTCTGAAGCGACAGTCCCAAACCAAGAGAAAAGGAGAGAACAGGTCCTACGAAGAAGGAGAGGGAGGCTGTTCTCGTGAAATTCCGGAAGGCTGTTCATCCTAGACTTGATAGAAAATCTTCAATGGAATTTCTATTGAGGAGAATAAGCAGACCAAAGCTGCATCAATCACCCGAAGAATTCACCAAAAAGGAATAAGGAACAACCTGAATAACTTCAAACAGATCCATAGAAGAAATTTTATAAGAAAGGCACAGCTTAAAAGGGGAAGTGTCAAAATGAAAACATTACTATGAAGGATTATAACATATTTCGTTTTAAAAATATTGATATTTTACTTTTCATTCTTCTCATTATTAATAGAGTAACGATTAACACTCGTACTGATTATGTGAATTAATATGAATTACAATGTGCTGCGTATCGTTCTATTTAAGCTGTAATAAATTCTGCTGTAACAACGCGAACTTGAATTTTTCCTTCTTCTAGCGGGGATATCAGTGCTGCAGATCACAACGGTTTATAAATATCAACATCCAACACTCGAAATTCTTCCCAAATTTGCTCTCCTTGATCATATCACAATTACATATCTGAAGCTAATTGGGGTTTATTTCTAAAAACCGAGATCATTGTCACCATCCAAAAAGACCACACTGATCGCCGTTTATTGTGGCAATTTATGGTGCTTTTGGCGGTGAGGTTTTGTTTAAATGGTCTGAGTGGCCTAGTACGTTTAAGTGTTAATAGAAGATGCTTCCCAAATCTCTTGCTCTTTACTAATACGTCGGCAGAATAAAGTTACTGTTAGTAGGTATGGGGTTTTGTATTTATATCCACGTCTAGCCCATTTCTTGGATATCAACTCTAAATTTATGGTACTATGACACTAAATGGAGTTTGAAATTAAAAAAATGAAACTAGAATAAATGATAACAAAGTTTATAAATGATATATTTTAATAGATTCATACGCACAGTTGGTTTTTATTCTTTTTCAAGCATCTATTTTGCATTCGCTTTTGGGTGTTGGACGTAAAAATGTTTCCTCTTTTCATATATTTGCTATAGGTAATACTACACTTGTGATTCGATTATTGCATCGCCATCCCTGTGAAAAATTTGGCCCAGCTTCCTGAAATTGTGCGGTAGACATCCTCAGGGGTCTTTTCGACACTTAAATATTCACTTACTTTCTTCTGCAGTGGTCTGACTTCATCTACCGAGCAGCGTTTTAATGACAGCCAAAAGTAAATAAACCGCACAGAAGGACAGGTTCGGTAAAATTCCCACATTCACGATCATCTTCTGTCTTGTAGGTGAGAACTTTAATGTAGATTATACATTTATGTTATTTTAATCGCCTTGAAATGGGACCACAGGCTTGTTCAAAGATGGTAGAAAGAAAGCATGTATATATCCAAGGCTTTGACGACCTAAGTGGTAGAATTGGGAAACCGTGCTAGTTTTACCTTCTCTCTAGAAAATTCAAGCAATTCTCGTTGTTTTCACTTTGAATGAATTCTAATGAGGTCTGCATTTATCAAGTACCTCCACAAGTCTCATCTACTCATTAGTGTCTGAAAGAAGCTATATGAGAACCAAAATGACATAGCCAAACATTCAATAAGATCAAATTGCCAACAAGCGCTGAATATCCCGAACATGAACCCACCCGGAATATTACAAATGAATTGAACCCCCCAATGAGAAATTGGAAGATGCATACAGAAATCGAATGAAATATGAAGCTTGACATCGTGATTTTGCAATGAACTTACTCATCCCCAACTCTGCTATTTTGCTACTTCACACGTTCAGATTCAACCTCAAGAACAAAATTCTTAAAAAGCTTTTTGCATTGCCATGGTTAAAAATGTTACTTATTCTTACTAATTTGATTATATGTTTATTGATTATTATTAACTTGGATACTAAACATGCTATACACGCTTTCCATTCATGTCACTTCACTCAGTCCTCTTATCAACTGATGACCCCGAAATGAGGACACAAAGATGTTCCCGTCAAGCAGAGGTTTGAGAGAGAAAGCAAGCAAGCACAGAGATATATGACCATTCTGTACCGGAGTGTGAATCACCACTGCTTTGTGCAACGATTTTTTTCCTTCGTTATCATTTTATCTGGGACAATAAGATTTATTGTACTTCAGCCGCTGCAATGGAGGGATTTGGTCGAATCATTCTATCTACGATAAAGTCCTGCTTTTTTTCCCCCTCCATGTGGCGTAAAATTCATCCATTTATTGTGAAAAGTAACCCATTTCCACTTGGGACTATAAATCACCTTTGACAGAATAACAACAACAATGGTCTAGGACCAAGAAGTACAATTATCTTCCAAGGTGAGTAAGAGTTCAGTGAAAATTTTCATGGAAGTAATCCTCTACAAGAGTGCTTAGGATGTTCGATAACAATTGAACTAAATCTTTCATGTTTACTGGAAGAAGAGCAGTCTAAGGACTATGCTCTAGCAGAGCTAAGACTAGTAAGGATCTTGCTCAACAAATTCCTCTGGGAAATCCACTGGTCAAACCTCAACTAAGAAGACCCCGTCTGTCAGTTGTCATAAAAACGTTAACCTTGGAGTGAAATTAATTTCAGACCATTAAGTATCAGGAATAACTAGAAGGAAGGTCTCCATAAAGTTCTAGCTAAGACAGATTAAGTGAAGGGGTCACGAAGGGAGTCATGGTTAATATAAAAACAGAATGTTAAATCTTCTTTTCCAAGCTGTGAAATCCAACCTCAAGGGAATGCATGAAAGAACAGTGAAATGCGAAAATTCGCTGAAGGGGAATCATCATCAGTGAAGTGGTAAATTTTTAAAATATGACTCTTATATCACAAATAATCAGCCGATGATTGTTTTCACCTAAAATATGATTTTTTAAATTGAAAATCCCATCAATAATTGTTTGTGCTATAATGTAATCAACTAGAAGTTCCGACGGTAATCTCCCGGGGCCGACAATCTAGTAAACTCGGAAGCCAATAACCCACGACAGATCAGAAGGCACCTAATCGTCGACACGAGTGTTTTCACGAAACTCCATCTCAGTCGGTATCGGCTTAAACAAATAAGTATAATTATCAAATATCATTTATCAGAAGGGAAGTAAAGAAAGAAATTGCATTTC
Organism: Hymenolepis diminuta; assembly: GCA_900708905.1. Lineage (NCBI taxonomy): Eukaryota > Metazoa > Platyhelminthes > Cestoda > Cyclophyllidea > Hymenolepididae > Hymenolepis > Hymenolepis diminuta. The sequence goes on along the minus strand of CAADRB010000052.1, from coordinate 771,324 downwards.
TATTCATAGAAGAAGTATTGGGAGCGGGGAAAAATAATTATCATTTCCTCTAACGGTTTGGTTTGAAATTTTCTCCCCCTCCCCCCTCCTTCTCCTACTTGCTAATTTGCCAAGATAGTTGGCATTTCTTCTGCAAAAGGCGAAACTCTTCTGATGAAGAAGACTTGAAATGAGGATGGTCATGAATTTCTGAGATCCCTGTGAAATTTTGAAGATTTCGCTTTAACTAAGTTTACATTAAATTAAATTTTTTTCTAGTTTTCCCTTGCATTTGGCAATATAAAATGATTTTATTGAAATTGGTGATGTCTAGCATCGCATTCTGGACTTATGGAGTTCTAACAGGGCTTTTTTACAAGTCTTATTAATGTCAACTCAAAAAGTGAGATGAAGCGTAAATGGAGATATTTGGCACCAGAACCTGTCAAATCGGCACTGTTTCCGTGTTCATTCATCATGTTCATTAAATTGTGTGCCTTTTTTAACTCATAAACATTTACAAATTAGTCGTCAGCCTTCACGACTTACGTCATCGTGAATGTCAAGGCGGTTAGTCATTCGGATCTCCATTTTCGTCAGAGCAGAAAAATAGATACAGGGATTGGATCCTAGATTTCACAATTTATTGCAGCCATATTTAAAAAATTGAAAACGTGCAGCCACTAAGAACAGCATAAAATGCACTCTTCGCACAGGGGGATGCATAGTTACAGCAGAGAGGAAACAGTTTGAAGAAGGGGTAGGAGGACCTGGTACATGGAAATCGAGATAATTACTTCTTCTCAACTTTTTCAAATGAACTTTTGAAAAAACTCGCAGTGAATTTGATGCTAATATTAAGGATGAAATTCTGATATGTGGCTCTTTAACCACCCATGTCTCTTATAGAACTTGAAACAGTTAGAAATTGGACGCTGGAAATCTGTGTTAATCATTGCATCGCCTTCATATCCGCAAACATTCGCCTACAGTTAGCAGCTCCGTACTTCACCATTTTCCTTCGACTTCCATTGATGTGAGGATTTGCACTAGTAGAGACAAGAATTGATGTTATTTACTGTGTTAGACATAATGACCCTGACAAACCAAAGACTCTCTTGGCATTCTGATCAATCTACCTTCGTTATGGCTATGCCATGGCCTTACTTTTACTTCTCCTTGGAATCTGATGACTCAAAAGAAGCATTGGCGCAGGAGAACCATGAAGACTTTTCATAGTAACTTAAAACTTTACGACTTCTAGTTCTCAAAGTCAAAGTTTGCTAAAAAGAAACGTTATAACTTAACTATTATGTACAAATCCGTTAAAATTAATCAAAAAATATAAATTAGCAGGTTTATATCATTGTCATACAGAAGCTCCAATCATTCTTGCTCCCAAAAGTACGTTTTAAGATTGATCACTTAAAATTAAGTACGATGAGTAAAGTGAAGTATCTCTCCCAATTTCTATTATCAGTCTTGTTAGACTCCCAAATTTCAGAACTCAAAATGCTAAAGGAGTCCATTTCTGTTGGAGATTAGTTTTCGAGACAAGTAAGGAATAATTGCTCTGATCTTCGTAAATAGAGATCTGAATTCTCGATCCAGTTCTAACTTATTAGATGCCAAAAGAAAACTGTTATCGGAAATTGGGCAAGTTTTATTTCCACAGTGCAGATACCTAGTAAATGCTGTTGGAAACCCTCTTCAAATGATCAGAATTGACGAATAAAAGGGAAATAAATTTGAACATATTTCTTCTCGATTTTGGCGGGTTGCTCCAGTCCGTACATTCACTAGACTGTTTTTCCAAGTGCAAAAGGCTATTTGTATAAAGGCTATTTGCAAAAGCATAAACCAGGAGTGCAGATCATTAATCATATGAAAAACTTTTTCCAAAGGTTGCTAAAGTGAAATCGCGTTTGGCTAATCCTCGATCTCAGCACAATTTCACTGATAAATATGCATAAATATGTAGGAAATCGGCCATGTTACTTGTCTTTTCCTCAGACAAAGGGTTTAGCTCACAAAAGTCCACTTGAATTTCTCACTGTTAGAGAGATCTTAATCGGAAGAAACCCTCTAGCTTTAACTCTTATTTACAGGACTTTTGAATATTCAATTTTGAAGTTTGCACCTGGATATGTTATTCTACCAGTGAATAAATCATCGTTGCTATTATTGGTTAAACGAACAACCAATCAGTAATCAAATACCAGAGCCCGTATAAGTAAATTAATTTTCTTAATAGAGGAAACATTGTTTAATCTATGTCTTCCTCCTTCTTCTTCCTGGGTAAATGAGTATTATAAAAACTTTATAGTAAATTTTGCCATCCTGGGACGGGGATGAACAATCCATGTAGCCTTTGATAAATATGGAGAATTGAGAAATAAAAAAGTACGGTTAAAATTAATGACAAAATAATACGAAATAATCGGAGGCAAAGAGCGTAAAAACAATTATTGCCAATCTTGTAAGCTGATAAATTAAGGTTATAAAGATTCACCTGTAAAGGAAAGGCAGATGGAACAAGCAATTCACTCAAATGTGTTAGATTTACCTTATTTATAAGTAAAAAACCGATCTGTTTGACACATTGGTTGAACTTTATTACTCCTTGAGGATATGCATCAGCATATATGGTCTTTACGGTATTAAAAGCGAATAAATTTTGCCAGTCGTATTCACCCTAATGGAGTACAAATAAATTAAAGTGAAATGATGGACTACTCAAACAAAGCAAATAGTCAATAAGCTGTGAATATCGCGGATCCCAACTCATATGGAAACTCTGGGATCAAATCATGAAATTCAGCTTGGAACGTTAGGGCATGACACAGAGAATTATGACCATTTTGAAACATCTAGAATTCAAAATATTTAACCACTAATCAATATTTATAACGTCGATATTCTTCTGATCCGTTAGTAGCGCTCACGTATTGAGAAACTGAATTCCAATACAATATGATTTTTTCACCAAGATGTACTCATATCCGGTCCCTTTTTATCTCCTGTCAGATTATTTTGCTCTTCTCCTTAATCCGATGCCTCCCTATTATTAAAACTTGCTGGTTTCCCTCTATTTTGCCATAGGTATTGATAGTAACAATTTCTACTATAAACAATTCCAATTTGAAATGGTATTTTTCCTCATTTGGTTTTGATATTTTTGCTGACTGCTCGTTCAGGAGAACATGATACCAGACTAAGCCCAACTTAAATATAACTCCCAAACCAATGACTCGAACTTTGTTTAAGTTTAAACTGCGTAAACTTTTTTACATTCTTAATCTGTAGGTGGATATCCAAATAAGCAAACAGCTGGCTAAATTGCAATTGGGCTGTTTTTATATCAAAATTCTAACCTTTTTTAAAAACTTTTATTTAAACTAGTAAGTAACCCCCTCTTTCCTAGCCTGTGTTATTACTCACTCCTGGTTAATGCGTGCCAAGGATGGTTAATGGTGTAGATACCTCAGTAGAACAGGATATCTGAATTGTTTGTGTTTTAATCAAAGGGTGTCCAAATCAAATAGAATTTTCATTAAACGAAATGTCAAACCCTACGTCAGTATCATTTATCTCCTCTGCTATATCATTCTTTGAGTTTTTTTTTAAAAATAAAAGTCGGTTTTCTTTCCTGCGTTTCGACATCGGCCATTTAAATAATGGGAAAACTATCATTCGGACAGTTCTTATCCAGTCGAAATTAAATATTTAATAATCTAATTAGAGAGATAATTCATTAATCTATTTACTGTAATTTCATGTTGTCTTAGATTAATTTAACTAATAAAGCGAAATGCTGAAGGGAGAATTATCCAATTTGGAATTGGGATAAAATTTTTCCCACAGGAAGCCGAGGAAGGTAATCGTCCTATTATAAATTGCCATTAAGACGTCAATCAGAAGTCATGAACTCATTTACCTCTGTCAACAACTTCTTAACGTGGGAAGAAAAGGTGTTGCATGTTAATAGTGACGTAGGAACTGGAATCTCTTTTAACAAACGACAATTGTAATTCAATTTGACAGTGAAAGATGAAAAGTAAATAATTTTTCTTACTAGTCAGGCTAAAAAATTATAGTGCTCATGGCAGTTAAAAACATTTAAATAAGAGGAATAGCGAATAAGTCCGATAAGTCCAAAACAGAAGAGGAGGTCAAGAAGAAATATGTATTCAAATCGAGAGATCAAAAATCTTAATTGAATTTTGGAAGCATTGAGCTCTACTTCAACAGAATTCTGAATTCAGTAGGTCATCAATTTTTGCATAATGGAAGTACTATATTTCTTTATTTGTTCTTAATAATCGAAACGATGTTGCAATTAATAATTTACGATACCCAGCTCCGGAAAGCCATTTTAAAACAATGCCATTTGTGGAAGAAAGAGGTGACAAAGACGATTACTGTAAGAGACTGGAGAGTAAAGTTAAAATTAGTAAGTAGTTCTGCTTCATGGAGAAATCATAACCACTTAGCCTCTCTAGAAAGGTTTTTATTCAAATCCTAGAGGCAAGACAAAGAATTAGTATTATCGATTTAACTCAACTTAAGAGGAAACGGTGTTTGATATTTTGAATTTTTGCCTTCTTATCTATTTCCCCATTTTACTAACTGGCTTATTATCGGGCCGATATTTATTGTGATTCATTATTAATTGTATTAATAATTATTTAAACCTATTTCTCTCTAGCACTAACTGAACGAAGCCTCTCAGCATCCCATAATATAATCTGCCTACTTATATGTTTAAGTAGCCATTTATTTGCCAAATCAATTACGAGTGACCGTTTTTTGCTTAATTCGAGAATGTTCTTTTATGATTTCTGCAGTCCTCAACCATGGCCGTCCGAAATTACTTCTTTGCTAGTGAGTTATGATGGACTCTAGGGAGTTGCGTTATGTTAAATATATCATTACTAAACTCATCTATTTGCTCCTGGTTGTAATAAGATGCTATTAAATCGCGGTGACATAACCAACCACGGTATTAAATTAACTGGTCAGGACACTCTAATCAATGTGGGCATAATCTCGTCTGTGAATTCGGGACTCAAATCTTGAATATTGGGATATCTCACAAGTGACCACTTCCCCTCAAGTTCAAATAAGGTATGATTTCTGATGTCCTAATGTCATTGTCTTCATATTATTATTGTTTGCTGTTCCCATGGTATGATGCTTTCCCACCGATGAAACTGGTAAGAGTTATTTTACTCTATCATGTAATTATGGAAGACTCCATCATCAGTTGCTTTTGGCTGTTATAAAAAATTAATTTGCCGACGTCTTTGCCAATACCCATTGACCGTTGCGGACATAAACACACTCAGGAATCTGTAAATTCTGAATTTTGAAACACAAGGACGTCATTCAATGGACAATTTAATAAACAGTTAATAATTGGATGAATTCAAAGTTCTAAAGAAGTAATGTTCCGCTTTCTATACTCACCTTCCACCTGACCCTTCTTTTATGTTTATTTATTATAAAATTAACAGCTTTATCAGGGGAATGCTACTTTAGGGCTCACAGGGACTTCCTCTTTAATGTTGTATGTTAATCGAAGCCAATATCTCGGCTGATATGGCAGATGAATTTGAAACAAAAGATATTAAAACAATCATGATTTCTTCATTACCATTTTATGAAAATTTGATCAAATCCTCTTTAAATGCTCAAGTTACTTAACTTAACCCCATACTCATTTTTTTGTATAATTCTCGAGCCTATTTATGATACTGTTTTCTAATCCACATTTTGAATAGAGTGTCATCATGGAGCCTTCCTGATGAGAGACTCATATTCGGTCACTGTTACCAATGCGTCACTGAAGCTCAACCCAGATCGACTGCTTGTAAGACAGTCATACTAACCGCTGTTTATTTTCCCATTCGATTTTAATAAATTATAAGAATGAACACACAGTATATACAAAGTTAAAATTTAATACATTAGAGAGAGAGAGAGAGAGAGACAGAGAGAGAGAATTAAAACACATCATCACAGACGTCATACTGGTACCGGGGAGAGGGAAAGCAGAAAGCAAACGAAGACCATCTCACATGGAGAAATTGACGAGTTGAGAGGCAATCGAGGTAAAAAAACCTTCAGGCTCCTCTCCGGAATCTCGATGATATATATTTATTTTTTGTATGATACTTTATGTACAGTCACGCATTCAAAGAATTCGGTGTGTTTGTGTTTTTAGGCATGTGTGGGTTTGTATCCCTATGTACAACCGACCGATAACTATCACAGAAGGGGAAGATAGAGGGGGAGGGGTCAGGAGGTCAATGTGCAGAAGTTGGAGGGGAAATATCACAGGCCGCCGTATTTGGTGACGCAGTTGCCACATTTGCACCGGTTGGTTTGATTAGAAATGGCGTCCGACCTGTTGACATCGGGGCTCCTTGACCAAAGACAAATCCATAGTGTTCTGTAAAGCTCATACCACCACTACCGTTCACGTTTCGAGCGGTCGGCAGAGATTGTCGACCACTATTCACACTTCCACCACCTCCATAAAAGGACAAACAAGAGGAGTTCGAAGAGAGGGAATCAGATGGGGTTACAAGGAGAGAACCCCTTAGGGCATTTCGCATCTCTGAAGACAATTCATTCCCTATCGTTTGAGTGGATTGATTCGGTGGAGGGAAATCCAGCTCCACATAGATATCTGAATCATGAAGGCGGCCTTTGTTTTGACCAGAATTACTTTTGGCATTACCATTACCACTATTACTGTTGTTGTTGCTATTATTATTACTGTTATAGTGGTGGCTTGGAGATGTTACACACGCAATAAGACCATTCCCCTCTTCTGTAGAACGGGGTCTTCCAAGAACATGTTCTAAAGCTCGTCGGATATTCTTGGAAGTGGATGTCGTACTACTTGACCTAGATCCCAACTGAACAACACCATTATAAACCTCACCAGACGGCATGCTTTCAAGGTCCTTCATTCCAATCGGCTGACTCAGAGGTTTCGTTGCAAGCTGGTGGGTCAGAGATCGAGCCCGTGGTCTCGAAACAGCGTCTGCAATCTGAGTAGTAGATGGAAGGAAACGAATTGGAGCCGTAATGCTAGTTTTCCACTTGGTTCCAGTGTCACTCGCAGTTCTGGGCCGCTTACGATCTTTATCATTCTCATAACTGCAACAGGATTCTTCTACCATTGACATATGACCAGCTTCAAATGATACCGAAGATCGATCACAGATTGATCCTTTTGACATTTGACACAGCATTGTGTGACGGGATGATCCAGCAGGACCGTAAGTCAGATCAGCGAATAGCTCATCATTATCTCGATGAGAGTAGATCCGACTCCGGTTATTGGAACTCATACTTCCACCACTGCCCCCACTAGAAATTCCCAGATTATTTCCACTCTGAGATGTGTATCCACTGAAACCGCGTTTTGGACGGCGCAATTGTACCGTTCCACTAGATGTGGACATCTTTTTGATTGAAGAAGTTCGACTGATTTCAGAAGATTGGGAACCTACTTTGGTGGTTAGTCTGTCGATGCCGAATATGAGAGAATCCACGTAAACTCCATCACGACCTTCTGAAAGAGAAAAACAGAAAAAAAGTGTATTAACAAGTGAAGGTTAAATTATTAGATGGGCATGATAGGCAGCCGGCAAAACTAAGCTCAAAGCTACTGTGTTAACGTTGTGTCTCAGTATAAGTAAATCCCACAGGTTGTCTCTAAGTCATTTATCATCTTAAGCGATATGCGGATGCACGCTGCTCCTGACAGCTAAACAGCTATTCGTTGCATTCGCTGTTATTAATGCTTGGAGGTCAAATCCCGGCTGGACTAATAACACGAAAACAACTAATGTTCATTTGGCAATTTTCGTGTAGTTGGTACAGTGTCTTGGAGTAAACGCACTTCTATCTCATCTCTTTCTCCCAGTCCGAGCCAACTGTAGTCCATTGCTATCTATTAGGAAGATAGATCGGAACTACATAAACTAGACTCCTGCGGTATAATATGCTTTCAGTGACCCTAAGTTTCTCATCGACCTCTCCAAGGCGCATAGTTATTGTTCATAAAAAATTATTATAAATGTAACGGTTTATAAGTCTACTCACTCCAATTATTGATTGATGACTTTTAACCAGTTTCTCATCAAAGAACAAAGGACGCGAAATCTGTCTACCACCTTAACGTAACTCATTATGCCCTCTTTATTGCAGCCAGAGTTCCACTCACCCCCTTCTCTTCCAAATGCCAATACCTTCTCCTACTTCTTACTTCCTTTCTACCTCATTCCATCAAATTTGTCAAATAAGTATTTTTTCCGATTGAACTCTTGATCTTCTCCTTTTGGGAAAGGCCATTTAGGAAATCATTATCTTTGTGAGGAGATTTTCAAGCCTGTTAGAGATAAGCACCGCAAACATGTCGAAATTTGCACCCAGTGAAGAAGATGAGTCAACAAACTTACGGTCGGCTGGTATCATAAGCGTGTTCGGTGAAAACTTGACAGTAGGCTGCCTAGACACCGAGGAGACAGTTCCAGAACGCGGAGTCTCACATTCTCCAATTCCAGCAACTTTTGACGGCCTCGTAATACTCGAGAGGTAGGCAAGAACATGGTGGATAGTCTCCTCTGAGGGAATTTCACTTTGCAGATTTCCCAAACGATCGTCACCTCCTTTTCCACCCTTTCCACTACCATCCAAGCTGTCTCCAGCCGTGTACTTGGCAATACTCTTGATGTGTGTACCAACAAGATTATCTGAAAGGAGAAGATATATTCTACTTATTTATATTGAGTAGATGTAAGTTTTGCGTCTCGTTCTATTCGACAGCTTACCAACATTGAGCTGAAGATAGTGATTGACAGGGTCGGCGGCAGCAGTGATTGAGTCGGTGTTAGAATTACGAGTTGGCGTTGGTGGACTATCTTCCGTGTCTAGAGATTCGTCAGTTAATTTATTCGGAGACCTGACGAACGAAAAGTAGATGAATATATTTAAAAGTGACTGTGTTTGTAATGAAACTTACATGGCACAAAGGTCTAAGTCCAATCTTAAGTACTTTTTAGCCGAGGAAACATAAACATATCCCATTGACAAATTAGGAGGTGGGATTGTGATAAAAGATCTCAAGTATTCGTTGATAAATGCCGAATATCAGGGAAACTCTCTAGTCTCGAATTGGAAATAAATTCTTCTATGGAAATGCTAAAATATCCATAAATATCACTCAAAGCAAAAACAATGGATAGTGAGATCTTCGCGGAACCAATCCTTGACTACGATATTTCAATAACAATAAACTAAGGGTACCTGACAGACTTATTAGGTTTCCACAAACACCGCTAGAAGGCTAACCGTAGGATTATGCTTTCACAGGGCCATGACGAGTGAGGAGCTAGCTGAGAACATTCCGCTGGGAAATCCAGCAGCCAAGGATGGCAATTTAGTGGCTCTGGGGTGGGAGTCCAGCCAACTCAGACTTCATGATTGCGTACTTAATACTGTAGAATTCCTTGTTGGGAGACGAAAGTTCAAATCATTCAAATAGCCTCGATTTTAGAAGAAATTCTCCCATAGAGAATGATATCAATTAGAAACTGTACCACGGGTAAAGGATTCACCGCCATTAAATATTGCAAACAATGTCATTCTAGAAACAGTTAACGTTATAATAGCTAAAAATATGCACATTCTCAAGAATTTTAATTAAATGAGCGAAAGGATTATTTCCTCAATTACTTTGAAACAAAAGCGTGTAAACTGAAATAGTTATTATACGAAATTGTTTTACATTCGAATGCCTGCGTGAACCGAGCTCAATCCTCACTAGAATTCACCCCAGAGCACAGATACAGGATATCGACTATCGACTTTTATTCGCCTCTGTCTCGTGGTGTCTCGTCTATTTTGCCTGTGGTAGCCCTCTCAAACCTGTTTCATGAAACATTGCAAAAGATGGACTCACGCACTCACTCCCCTCGCTCTTTAGCTGCACTCTTCACTCTTTCTCTTAACCCTCATTTCTCTTTGGTAATACGAAAAAAACTAATGACCCTAACGTTGTCATTAGTGTCAGGACATATGAATTAGAAAAACCATGCTAGCTTAGAACTTACTGATAAGCGGATTCACTTTGCCCACTAGCTGCCATCTCCTCCTCCAACACGACAACTTCAGGAATGGGTTCAGTGGAGAATCGGGAGGGAAAGGAGTGACTTTTCTTCGAGAGCGAAGAAGAGAAGTGGGGATGAAAGCGCCGTCCAATGAGATGGGAGGCGGAGTGGGATGAGAGGGCAAGAGTGGTGAGATCGGGCAGAGGGGGTATAAGGGGAGGAGCTGGTGGGGGTGGAAATGGAACCACGGAGGACTCAGGAAGAATTGGTAGGTGGTTGGAGGCTGCGACAGCGGTGAAAGATAATCGATGATCTGAAGTGGAAGGCGAGTCGCAGGTGTGGGGTGACTGTTGCTCGGACATTGGAGGTGTTGCTACGGCTGCTGTTCCTGGTGCTGCTGACGCAGAAACTGGTGCTGATGCAGTACCAGGAACTTGGGGCAACGGAGGACCCGCCAAATTCACTCCAGTAGTCTTTTTTCTGAAATTTTACATCAAAAATCGTCATAGATACGATTCAGACAAAAGGAAATGCATGGTTTTAAATTATAATGAGTGATTTGACTATAATTTTTCTACATTAAATATGATCCCTTCCAGAAGTCATATTCCCATGAAAGCATTTTTTTTCACTGACGAAGTCTCTTCTTTATCATTTCGCACTTCGTAGAAGAGTTGTGAAATCGAAAGAACCCCTATCTCACGAAAGATCATACACGTCCAATGGTAAACAATTTAGAATAAAGGCTGCATAGTTTGATGCATTCGACATAAAGTTTCTTTAAGCAACCAGAGCCCATTATCGTTCGGGTAGTAGATCTAATAAGATATCTGGAAAACATTCCGTTCTAAAAAGACCACCTTCTAGATTCTTACCTAAAGAAAGAAGCAATAGATGTAAACCCTCAATGTCATCACCGAATCTTCGGAAAATGTATGGCTGATCTAGCCTGTTTTCACAGTTCATTAAGCTCAACAGCTATTCTGAATGGAAGTCTCAAACTGAATGAAAATGCTCCTCTTTAACATTATGTTATTCTGCCGTTTTCGGTGAATCATCCTGCGCACATTTTTAAACTGCACTGGCAGCCGAGAGCCTCCTCAAATCAAGGATCCCTACGCGTTTCACGTCCCTCCCCGCCACCCCCTAGAAAATCAACTACGCAGATTGTGGTCACATCTGTGTTTATTGATGAGGCCTAGGATTTAAAAGTGGATCGGCCTTATGCGTGTAAGGTCAGTACGAGGTCATGTCTAGACCTCTAAGTCCATGATCAGTGGTTGACTCATTAGCATGTATTAACAACGCGAATGACGTATTTTTACCCTAAAAGCTCTGAAAGACCAACCAACGTTGGTCTCTTAAAGGGGGGGGGGGGAGTTTAGAAGTACCACAACTATTAATAGCGTCTACTCCTTTCTGCCTTAACTTACCCACGATTAACCAGATCAATGCAGTAGAGACTTAAAATTTGGTATCTACAATTTAAAACCAGATGTATTCTGATTGCTACTCAGTAGAGCCTCTTGGCTCTAGCATGTGTATTTTTCGTCTAAATCGAATTTGTGTGGACAAGGGTAATTTTTCCGAGGGTTTGGTGAGATCTAACGCAACTTTTTGTCCATGAATATAGGAGAGTGAAATATAAATATTTGAGAAAAGCCTTAGACATCCAAAACTTTTTTCCATTCGATATTTATGCCTTTTCAAAGTTCGAGAAGCGAAATGGGTTAAGAGAGATTAACCGACCGACGATTAGAGTTAAGTATCTAGAAGTATAAGACTATGAGGAAAGAGTAAAATTTACAAACTGCTGCTAAGAAAAGTAGTAAGCGCATTCAAATTGACTACCAAAATACAAGCAGATAGAAGCATGTTAAAATGCCTACCCAAAATTAGGAAGCGTCTTTCGTCGTGAACTCGGTCCGTCTCGACCCAATTTGAGCCAGGTGGTGCATTGCCGCATCAGCCTAAAAATTGAAACAGGGAGAAAACTAAAGCAACGAATAAAGTTGGAGTATAATTTTATTCTACCGCAAAATCTGCCACTGATTAATAATCAAGTGGGAGAAACTACACTATTTGTTCTACATAGGTATGGAACATGAAATCTACACCGCAACATGGAGCCATAATGTTGAAGCTGTAGTGGCCAAATAGAGTAAATTTTTATCAAATTAATTTCTATCCAACATGTGGCCATAGACTCCTTGGTTTCGTACAGTACCTGATCATCGATCGTGGTCTCCGAGCAAGAACAAGCACATGGTTCGGGAGAATTCTACTGTCCTACTTGTTGTGATCCCCTGTCGAGAACACACGTGGCTCCCTACTGTCATTGTGATCACCTGCTCAGAATGCAAAGATGAACACCCTGTCAGGTCCTGACTGAACCATACATATATATTCTCTTGCAAATACACTTTTTATCCGTTATTCACCCACTCTCCCTACTTTCCGTGATTCGCGTCTTCCCCCAGTAAACTCAACTCGACACTGTCTTATCCCTCTTCCCCCCATCCTCTTGTTGTAGCGAACAAACAAATTAGAGTTGGATTGTGAAAGAAGTGAACATGGAACTACTATGTTCATGAAAATCTATGTAAACGTCTCTCCTTCCACGCCTATTTGTCCTGAAGACAAATCTTCAATTTGAAATGACCTCCTCAAGCATCTCAAAAATATCAAAGAAAAAGCGGCGCAACTTATTACCCGGACTCCTGGGACAGCTTTATTATTCAAGAACAAAATCTTCATAGTTTACCTTCTTCTCCATTTGACAACTGCAATATTCAAAATTCTACATGTTTGTAATACGATTGATAACTGGTCGTTATGTAGATCAAATGAACTTAATAATGAGAGATATAAAAGAGCCCTAGAAATTCAACTCAACTCAGAGTAACACTATACGTCTTGAGAATCCCTTCCATTTTCTGTTCTCTCCTGAATCGTTACAATTATCCATCATGACTAGTCATGGGAAGGTTATAGCATAGTGAAGTCCGTCTTCTTACAGCAAAGCTACTGGTGGTTAAGGAATCAGTAAGATATCAACACTGATCGGAAAACGGACAAGGAATCGAGAGCAATCGATTGTCATTTTTGAAATCCAAACTAAATGCAAATTGGAGTTGGAAATTATCACTCAAATTAAACCTGATATTAAGCTTTGTTTTTTTTTCTTATTTTTATGTGTTTCTCCTATGATAAAAAATATATTAACAAAAGTAATAAATAAAGTATAAACGAGCATGAAATCTACGCAACTTTAATGACTTCCTCAATCTACATATAAAATTATAGATGGAATTGTAAAAAAATTAACTCAACAGATATAAAAGGAGCATTCTAGCAGGAAAGCTTTCCAATAGGTGACTCAAAGTAATTTGAAATTCAAAAGTTTGACAAATTTGCATCAGTATATCCCAGCATATAACGATGACCCTCAGATTACTCAGATCACGATTCGTCATCCAGTTCACTTTTGAATGGCACATAGCATGGGCTGTGTTATGTTAAAATCGCGCAAGTTACTACTATCTTCCTTTCCTTGCCATTCGAAAATGAAATCCCGGGAGAGCTTATATCAACTAACAGCTCTATGTAACACTAAAGATGGAGTGATACTTCCACCAACTGATCTTGTAAAATGAGTGGATTTCCATATACACCTTCTTCTGCAATCGGACGAAGCTGAACTGGAGGAGACGAAAAATATGCGAATATATCAAACATTCGCTCCAAAAAACCAGTGTCACTCACTAGCCTTGAAATCTGAGATTGAATCGAATATCTTCAAAGACTCAGAAAATCCACGATAGGGCGAAAAGCACCTGACATTAAGCAGCACTAAAGTTGAACAAGGCAAAAAGGAGAGAGAATTGGAAAGATGTTGAAATTGAAGTCAGAATATCAAAGGAACAAAATCTTCATTTGATTTTTGGATTTGGGGTTCGTGTAATAGTTCTTTCACTGTTTTACGGTTAAAAATTCAAATTTTCATGAATTGTTAACTTGATAATTGAGTAAATTCTTGTCTACAATTTATTCATTGCTTATTGATTGAGTGACAAATTAGGAAGGTCAATTCAAGTCAAGGTCATTTAAACCATATCGCAACTCATTAGAGTTTATTCAAGGGGACGGTTAGTATTGAAATAAACTTATCCTTTTGATACGAAAATTAAATAATAATATTATATTTAACCAGTAAACCGAAACCTCTAATATGGACTTTAACTTTCTAATCAATAAATCCATGAGTTGAATACGAGTTCCAAAAGTTCAAACTGTCAGTGCACAATTAAGTCAATTTGTTAGTATAAATAAATATCATAATAATAATAAATAGCTGGCGCTGAAATGGAAAAAATGGAACGTGCGGAATCTCCACATTCAACGGATTCAGAGATTACACATAAATGAGGTCAATCTCACACTGTTGTCAGTTCTTCACACTTCCCCCCTCCCTCTACTCTAATTAGTTACTTTTTCATCAATTACTAATAAGAAATGGAAAAATCACCCCTTCATTTTGTGCTCATTGTGACGGCAAATATAGTGGTCCATAGAAAGAGAAATTTTAATAAGATGGGGTGTTTAGGCAGCGGAAGTGATAGTCAAGGAATCGAGGAAACCCTACTTCGTCACCATCAAGTCGACTACTTTTTTCTTTTAAATTGGAATTTCTTCAGATTCGTCCTTTCATTTATCATCTTACTCTTCATACGAGTGATTAGAGTGACAGGCTTTCATGGAATTTCGCAGTCATCATCTTTTTGTGGCAGCCATCTAGTAGATAAAAGAGTTTACCAGTTGGCAGACACTCATAGGATTTGTGGTGATCCATCCGCCAGTGCCTTCACTTCTTCTATTCATTTGCAAAGAGTCGATGATACACACAATTTCTCTTTCACAGACACCTTTCAGTTATGGCTGATATTCAGTAATGTGCGGAATAGATTTAAAACTACGTTCTTGTCCTCGTCAAGCATCTGTGGTCAAGTACGGCCGAATCCCAACTGATTATATTTTTTTATCTCTAAATCTCGCTCTGGTTCAATGAATAATAAAAAGTTACTGAACTTAAAGTGCAAATTCCCTACACCCTAATTCTTGTATGGTGAATGTAATGCTCTCCTAAGAAACTTCTTCCAATTTTACAGAAATTCAGAGTTTTCAATCTCAAAAATCATTGTTGAAGGGTATGATGCGTGCTATGTCAAATCCTCATCACCTTCTCCCTCCCTCCCTCCCTCCCTTCGCCACTATTTACATTTTTTTGCCCCTGACTCTCACGCTGATTCTACAAGCACACATACATAGGAAAGACGCGAACATTTGTGCAACCAGCCCGAGTTAGTGTGGTTGAATTATTACGTCAACAATGCAGGCACAACGACCAGCGCTTTTTTGTTACGAGGACACACACGCACGCTTGTTTGCGTGACCTTGAGAACTCAAGGTCAACCACGCGCGCAAATCTGCGCTGGCACTGCGCCTACTTCTTCCTGGTGGCTTTGCTCCACATCTTATGGCCTAGCCTTCTATCTGTGCTGCGTGCTTTGCTTTGGAATGTGCTGCGCTTTGATTTCTCTCTGTGTTTGTATCCGCTGATGCGTTGAGTGCAATTAGAGTATTATTGAATTCATGTGATCGAGCAGATCAACAAAGACTAGTGTAGAAATTAAGAGTTGGGCGGAGAGAACGTTCCATGAATAGGACCATGTCTGGACCGGAGATTTTATTAGTATTATCATTATAACCTATATCAAGGCAAAAAATTTTACTTTTTCGCTGTGGAAAAGCAACTGAAATCGGTTAAAAATATGTCCACTAAGTGACGGAGGGAAGGGGATATAAAAGATGCTGAGAGTAAATTCAAGGTATCAAAGAGTCTTGATTCATTAAATTCTTGAATTCGGATTTTACAATCTTTGCTAAGCGGGGAATCCGGTTTCCAGAAATTGAGAAAACAATATAATCTTGCAGGATAATAGTAAGAGATAGCTGAGATAGCTAAATTTTTTATCATTTAATCACGGGACTGCTTCAGGACAAGGAGAACAGCAAACAAATCCGTTAAGACATGAGACGGGGGGAGGAGGAGGATCAAGAGGATGTAGATAATGAAGTCAGAGCTATTCGAATTCCAATTGCATAGAAATTTTCAAATTCATCGATCTGATTCCAAGCTTTCTGAGTGAAACCCTGTCCACAGTATTCAGATCCTGTCGATTAGTTGATTTAATTCCATGATAAGTCATGTCCCTTTATTAAGAGAATTATTCTACCCATAGCCAATTTTACTTCCTCTAACATTTATGTGAATCCACTCTATTATGCAACCATTTATTTTTTCAAAAGCGCAATTTTTTAACTCAGGAATTCAGGTTGTTGCCTGTTAATTCTGAAATACCTGCTCGGTCTCTCTGTGTACTACGCACCTGCCGATATGATAGTTCGAAGAACGAAGGACATAAACTCTGTACACAATCATATTGTACCTCAACTCATCTGTTCCCACAATGCGAATTGTCCTCGCTTAGTACTGACGCATTTACTCTCCTGTCCTCCTCCTACACTTTTTCCTTCATTTTCTACTGTCCAAATATATACGCGACGCTACTTAATTCACTAACGGAAAGGTTCTTGTATATTGTTAGTCCTCGGAGGATCAATATCACTAATTAGGGATATGAAGCCCAACTTGATCTGGCTTCTAAAATAGCTTTATCAGCAGTATTATTATACCCTATCCCAAAGCACAATGAAATTATAATAATAGGAAAGAATTCGACTACATTTACTGTTTGTATGAGATAAAAATGCCTTCTCGGTCTTCTTCCCAAATTATTCGTGATAAAGATGGGAAAATTTGAAAAATCAATAAAGCAGAAATACTTCTCCCTCCTTTACTAGTAATTCCAATGCCTACTATTCATTTAAAAAATGAAAGAAAATATTCAGACCCCTTATTGAGATGAAACGTTATTGTTCGCGACGATAAGAGTTCGAGTTCAGTTCGATTTTCACGTTGGAGCACTGTTATTAACAAATAGGAAAAAGTGGATAATTTCTTCTTTCGGCAAGGTAGGATTGCTAAAAGGAACTCCCATAGCCTCCTCAATTTGTCTTCCGCATACATTTTTATGATTCATTCAATAATGCAACTGTGTTAAAAAAAAGATGTGATTTCACAACTATTTTGAGTTCCATTCATTGTCTCTCAGATTTTTTCATCACCCGACAGAAAATAATTTCATTGCACATCGTCGAGCTTCACTAATATTTCATAACAAGGCCGTTAGAAGATATTAAGGAGAATTTGATGAACTTTTTCTCCTAAGGTAGACACTGTAAATAAATCTATAAGAATCATTTTTAATAATAACAATTCCGTCAGATTTGAGCTGATGATAAGCCTCACTTCCTGCCTAAATAGCTAGAGAAAGCTGTGAAAAACAATTAAACTTCAAGAAAGCAAGAAATTTTCTGATGGTTGAAACCACAATGCTCGAAAGATCAAGTTTAATGCACAAGTTTCTATTATAGGTCAGAGATCTATTTGTCATAATTCATGAACGGAGAGAGATGTCTAGGATATACGAAATGCAGAAAGGACAAAGAGGTTTATCAGTTTAAGAGATTCCCTCAAACATGATCTTGACCGATATATTGGCAATTAAATATGATTTTCTCAGAAAGAGGAGTTACAAAATGCCCTTCCTCAGTTCAGAAGTCGTTAGGGGGTGCCTTTAGACCTATATCGTCCTGCCGCCTTTTGTCATACACTGAAAGTAAGGATATTTTTTGAATTTGACTCTGCGGTAAAGCGGGGAAGATGCAGATAATAACTGCTTATAGCATTTACAAAGAAAAGTGGACAGCGATTAATTATTTGGAAGAAATTTAGTGCATTATCTGGGCTGGTTAAAGTTCAAAACATACACGTGAAAGTGGGCAAACCTAATTTAAGCAAGTGGGCAAGCTGTGCACATGACCACAGGATCTCAAATTTCACAATCTAGTTTTTGTGCTGGACTTTTAATGGCCCCTAAATTTTCTCTCACAAATTGTTCCGATTTCATTCCATAACGAATATTTCCTAATAACAATCCTACATTAATTACTCTCATTACTTTTTGCGTCACTTTTCTCCTTATCAACAATTAGAGGCAATTATCAAACGAAGACCTCTTAATGTTATTTCTGAAATTTGGTGAAATATATTCTAAAATATAATTTTTTTCTCATTGGAGAGCAACTGAAGCCGAGTAAAGTCCAATAAGGGACAAAGGGATGGAAATCGACCAATCATGACCAGCGATTTGGCCGGTTGATTAATTTGAAGGGCCAACTTTATCGCAGCTGAAAGAAAGATCATATACGATCCCAACAGAATGGAATCCAATTTAGATATGCTGATAATTCTCAGTTTCAGACGCCCATAGGTTAGCCAACTCTTGACCTTGTAGGATTGTTATGATTAGACAAAAAAGCCAATCTTCGTCTTGGAGAGAGAACCTTAATAGGCATAAAAAACACCTTCGATTGCTCTCCAATCTTCTAGCTTTGGCTATATTAGGGTTGGTGATTTGGTGAGTCTGAGGTGGGGAAGGATCAGTCATCCTGCATTTACAGTTTGAATCTCAAGTCATATGACGCTACACAATCCTACCACATCCATATATCACACGAATTAATCGGGCAAGAATGGAGGGACTTACGTGATACATCGAGTGTGCGCAGCTTTGGCTTCTTTGGCATTAGGCATTTGGAGGATAAGTTCGCATTCACCGGTTGGAGCTGCCCGACCGACATCAAAGCATAGTCGACCGTCGTCTCGCGATGCACAGTTTCGCACGTAGGGGAACTATAACAAAGATTTTTGATTAAGTCATCATTTGATTATAGAAGTTTGGAATATCAGTAGTTTGCACCTATTGGCTCATACCTCTGCCCTACTTCTCAGTTGCTCATGAGCGAACAAAGTACAGGGAATCTATCAATTTCCTTACCGTACCTCATTAGGTCCTCTTTCTCACATCCTGGGATACCCCAGCGCAGTACTGATGTCATCCTCCAAATTCATCATCTTATGCCTTTCTCCTTTCCCTCTTTCATGCAATTCCTGTTGACTAATGTACAAGTGATTCTACTTAATCCCCATAAGGAAAAGGCTGTTGTATCCTATTAGTCTTAGAAAGGTCATTAATTTCGTAAGGAAATTTCTAGACTTAATTTAGTCTAGCTTCTAAAATAGTTTTATTCACTTTATTGGCTAGCACACTATCTCATGGATCCAACCCAGATGTGTTTCCCGTGGACGAGTAAAATCTATTCTGTTAACCTTCTATGAATACTCACCAGAAAATTGATGGTCTACTTCAACTCGCCAATTACCCATATACCTCCTCAATTTCAAATTTGGACCGTCGAAGAAAGTTCTTCTGCCGAAGCCTTTAGCTTTCATCCGATTTTCTTTAAAAAGTCGCTCCCTATTTCCCAGTTTGCATCCCAACTTGTGAATCACACCATACAATTATTTATTCCTTGTTAACTGAAAATCCTCTAATATCTGAAGTCTCTCCAGTGTTCCTATTTGTCTTCCTGTTAAAAGCTCTGCATACGACGCCATTTTCTAATTCTCACCAAACGCGTCTCCGGTGTAAGGAGCCTTAAACAGCAAGTAATGAACTACATTCGCACCAATTGACTCTCCCAGAAATTATTTTACCAAAGTAAAACTCACAGCAGTCCACAATCATTGATTATATCGTCCATAAATAAATAGATTTATTTCATTATTATTATTTGTCTGATTTAAAATTAAGCCAGGTAAGAAACAGTAGCGCCAACATACAGATTCCCGACAAACTTGGGATCACGAATCGTAGACATGGACAGGGCAGAGCTCACGTGATGGGTTTTTGTTTTGCCCAGAGGCACGTAAATAGCGCCCACCCTTATCCTTCCCTAAAGGAAGAGAGTAATTATATATATACAGTCTGTTTTTGCATTTATTTTGAGATCCAACCTTCCGGTAATTATAAACAACAATACCGGTCGGTAAGTTGGGAAGTTTAGGTAAATAGCCGTTCAATTACCTCTCTAAGTGCATTTCATTTCTAGCCCTACTCATTCAACCGTTTAAAAGGATGAGTTGAGGCAGTTGACAACTGTGGTTCGAGACCTATTAACGTACTTTTGATGACAAGACCCAACACAGTATTACTACTACGCCATTCTTCAAAACTATTTTCATAATAGTAACTAGCACGGACAGATTTTCTCTTCTTTTTCAACAGATTACCGCTCTAATGTAAGTACCTAATTTATTTGCGTTTACATAATCTTATCAATTCATAAGAGGGCAATTAGCGTACGAAAGTATTTTCTTCATTGCATCTCTTTTTCATACGGAGTGATATTGTTGTTTTGCCCATTTGTTATAATGCAATCATAAGCTTCTACATTCAATTCCGCTTTTTTATGCTAGCTCAGTACAATAATGGTCAATCCTGTTCAACCTCACTCATTCTCGATGGTAGCACAGCATCTCCTCTAACTAAAATAAAGCATCAGTTAGACCCTTTTATAGTGTTACTTCTTTCAATAAGGATGTAGAGAATAATTTATTTTATAAAAGTCATTTCGCTAATGGGCATAGCAGTGTAGATTTTCACTTGAATTTCATCATAAAAAAGCCTAATAAAGGGTGGAACTATGATTGTTCACTGACACTGACACTATTGGCTAAAATTACTCCGACCCAGTAAGAAGAAGATCGAAGACCTGCAACACAATGACGCCTTATCTTTTCCTAGGAATTATGACATTTCATATGAATAGCCTAATTAACCAGCAATGAAGAAGGAGAAATGATTAAAAGATTCAGTGTCCAACGGAAGAACTCCATTGACAGTAGAATTTATAGTATCACAAAGTAATTTCACAAATTGAATTAATAATAGGAATTCCATAAGTTAGACTAAATAAATTAACACTAATTTAGGGATTTATTTATGTCAGAGAGCAGCACAACTTACAGACAATTCACAATGATTAAATCATATCACAGAAGTGTTTGTCATTAGCTGTCGATTAATCTTTAATGTCTCATGCTTAATGCCACGTCTGATTACTATCAACAAGAAGGGGGGGGGGAGGGTGGAGAGGGGTATGTTACGATTTTTTTCAAGTTTGCAAATGAATGATAATTGATGAAATATTTTGTGTTTTGATGGTGGTATCAGCTATCAAGGAAAAAGCACTTGGAAAAGTAGCAACAGAAGAAGAAACTCACAAAGAATCTCGGTAATTGGACTTGGCAACGTTTACTATTAATTACATATCTATGTTGAATGGAGTCAAAACGAGTAATTCAAAATAAAACCGACCAACAGCCAAACATTTAAGCCTTAGCAACTAGTACTTACCACGGGTTTTATTGAAAAAGCTTGAAAATGTCTACTTTCTCAAGGAAACATGTGTTGGAATATGCTGTTCTAGAACACAACTCAGCTCATATATATATGAACACTGACCTTGGGAGATTTTATAATGTTAAATTCTCAATCAGGTTACAGATAGCTTTCTTTGACTCTTGGATGAACTTTAATGAGCTCTGCCAAAATTATATATGCTAGAATCAACCTGCCGTTAGAAGAAAAAGCTCATCAGCATATGCACCAACTAGCGGTTCTGTAAGCCCAAAGATGGGGGTAGTGCCTCCACTCAACTTTTTAAACTCGGTCAGTTTGGGTGCGCTCATTCTTTGGCAATCAGACTAATTTAAACCGGATAAAATCCGATTTTCACCCACCTGTCTTGGAAGCAAAATTCTAATTAAATGTTCTCTAAAACCGCAATAAATGAAGGTTCTGGGGACAAAGGCGCTCGATTTCAAGACTTGAATCGGCAATTTACCTCACCACCTCAATTAATATTACCTTGAAGGTCATTTATCCCCTATTCAAATCGTGCCTTAGATAATACCTTTCGCTCAAATCCACCAGCCTTAAGATAGATATCTAAAAGCCTAAGAGTTATACTTATCAAAAAACTCTCAAAACAGTGTGTATGTGTAAAGGGGAGCAAGAAAACATCCGGTATTTTTAGTCAAGGCTACGAGCGTTATAGTGAAATGGTAGCACAGCTGATTCATCGCCATAGCGATAAATAAACGCGCCCTCCAATGACCGTATTCTGTCGGCCGAGTGACTATGCGCACACACGGGGAAGATTAGAGACTTCTCGAGGCAAATTGCACGTGAAGCGATTTATCGTTCTCTCTCCGTGTATGTGTGTGTGACAGCTACCGGTAAAGTTATCCACTTCTCCCCTTCTCTTATTTCCCCGCCTCTCTATGTGTCCTCTACCCTCCTCCCGCTCCTCTTCGTGTATTTGGGTAGGGTCCGTGGGTATACGAGAAAGATCGGTTCTTATAATAATCGAGAGAACATCTGGACTACTGCTGCCCACTTCTATCTAGCTGTATAGTATTTCGCTTCGCTCTCTCTGTGCGTCCTCCAGTCCCCTCCTTTTGGAGTGAAAGAGCAGTACATAGAAACAATAGGGATCAAGACAAATTCTCTGGATTACAAAATTAACTGTTCACCGGCATCTTTAAAAGCTCCATTTGTAGATTTAGAAAGATAAGGTTGCTTGAATCATTGTACATTAGGTCGTCAAATTAAAAAAAAATTTGAAGGGAAAATGACCAGAAAATGTTCCTATCGATGATGCGAAGTGGAAAAGGAAATATGTAGCCTTCAATATCCCAAATCGAGGAATTCGGTCGGTCTTGGGATATTTGAAAGCTGTTGACTAAAAATTGCATTGAATATTAATTTGATGAACAGTGGTCGGTGTACACGTCTAATAAGCCAAAGGTCCCGAAATTGATGCTCATCGGTACTTACTCAATGACGTGGATGCTCAATTGCATTACTAATAGTTCTGGCCGACAAAAGAGTTTTTAGAATGTGAATTTCTTATAAAAGCGACTGGAGGACAACTCCTTCCACATATGTCAAGTGTTGTGAACACTTTCTATTAAGGGCTTGGAAAGTTACTTCAGCATTTGTTTATTGTAAAAGCCAATTCTAATTTGTCAGAGGATGGCATATATCTCAATCGACACGTTATAAGATTAAAAAATTCGTTTTTTCGGCAGAGCTGTAAGTTTAAAACTAAATGATGTGCTCGCCTACGAAATCAGACGTCACGAGTTTGATGCCTATCGGTGCAGACTTAGTGAGCGGGATGGCCAACAGTATTGGGAGCTGTAGAATTCTAGTTTCACTTAACATGAGGGGAGGGGGAGAGGCATCATAACGCTCTCTCCCTAATGAAGATGAGCATTATATAAAGGCACGACAGCTGAAGACAGCTAATGACTCTTCAGAAAAAAACTTTCGCAAATTTGGGGAACCGCAGAAAAAATGTTCACAATGAACAGGGTTGAAGAGAAGATTTAAAAAACTATTCCAAATTCAAGATATAAAGTCATGCATCCATTATATCGCAAATTCAACGAATTCTAATGATCACAAGCATCCATTTTCTAAAAGAAAAGGCGGTTAAGCCACCGATTAGCAAGTTGTCATCGTCAAGTCTTAACAGATTGCTGGAGGGAAAGCAAACAGAGATGATGAAGAAATATTTGCAAATGTTCTTATCCAATCAAAGCGGTTAAAAATAAGGCATCAAAAAGAATAAAACTGATTGACTGTCTTTATAAATTTAGAAGTGAAACTTACGCGGATTGAGAGATCGGGTTGTTTGACATTTTGGGTGATGAGAAGAACGTCAAGTTTGGAGAGGCAGAATAGACATTCCCCCTTGATTTTCGGGAAGGGACCTGAATTGAATTCTTTGGGTTTGAACCGACAGGTTACAGTAGAGGCATATTCTAAAAGTAAAAGAAGGAATAATCACTGGCGTTATGAAAATAAGTCCAAGTAGTATCCAGACACCTGGATTCTACAGGCAAGAAGGAATCCCCAACTTTCTTAGTGGTAATTTACTGGAAATGTCTGCATAGGAGCCTTTAAACACTGGGCAGCGGTATAAATAGTTCGTAAGTCGGGACGGCTGACCATACTGGTTAAGTCTAGTAAATAATAAAGAAGATGACAAAATTCGATTTTCTCACCTGGAAGCCACTATGATACTACACTTAACCCAAGATAGGTTATGCAAAATGCCTTCATAAATGAAATTGATTGAACAATATTCTTTAATTCCCCATTTTCTATGCAAAATCGGCATCGTTTAAATATCCCTCGTGATTACATAAACATGAAAGAAATCTCTCTCCGGCATCATTGTGCACGAACCTCAGTTGAAAGGTGCGCATAAGAGAGAAATCAACTGTTTGGATTCTCAACTTAATCAATACTTCATAAAGGAAAGCGAGATGAGAAGGTACTAAATGATCGATCAACGCAAACCCTAAGAAGATCTGCCAACTGATAGACTGTTTAGAGAGAAACTACAAAAAATATGTGGAAATGGATGGCTGCATGATCACATGAAATTGTCATGTGTACCTTCTAGGTGAAGAATATGATGACAAGGGAGGATAAAGCTGACATAGATTGCTTCGCCTGAAGCTCAGATGAAGCGAAATTCACCTGATTTTCTAATCTCCTGATTCCCACTCAATTGCCCTTATTCCCTTTTTTACAACTTAATAATTTCTCCAATTCCCTCCACTTTAGATGCTTTCCTTAATTATTAAAACTGGTTGTAAAGTTATCTTGCCTTGCTCTGGGTAATAATAATGAAAATAGGAAATAAATGTGCCATCTAAAAGGAAGACAATAAACAATATCTAGCTCTTTTTATTATTTAGCTTCACAATACGTGGGCATATCTTTCAGCCCATTTTATTGCCCCCTATATTTTTATCTCGTAAACATTTATGCAAATAAAACATTTTTTATCCCTCAATTCTCTCAAACACCCCTCCTCCTAATTTATTAATTTATACAAATTGTATGATATAGCTTGAGGAACTTAGAAGGAGAATTCGGCACAGCTAGTAGGACCACCTAGATTGTGTAAACATAACTCTACTTAGGGCCACTTTTAGGGGGCCTGGATTTTTGACTCATATGCGCCTGGTAAATGTATGTAGGAGGTTTCAAATTCTACTAACTTCACTAAAATTAGAGAAAGGAGTAAGTTGAAAACGCAGGAAGAATGTTAGAGAAGGAGCTTGGATGAACGAAATTCAAAAGATGAGTTTGAATTTAAAACCCACTCAAAGCCAAATATTTTACATCATAACCCACGGCAAGGCAAAGCATTTATTCTTTTACTATCAGACGAAGTCGAATAAGATCGAAGTCATGATGTCAGTTGATTTTTCGAATTCGAGTTGCACAATATTAACTCAATGGGTAGTTTTGAAATTTAAATTTCATGACTCACCACTAGCATTATTAAATTAATTCTTGTAGACGACGACCAATGCTCATTGGTTAGTTAATAATGGTCGGCAGTATCATCTCAATTCACTGACATTTTTACAATGGTTGAGAAAGCAGAATGACCTAATATGATATTAAGCAGCCTACATGATCTTAGCATGACATGAATGGACAAGACCACTCTCACAATTTACACAATCGGCTCTGAGGACAATGGATAATCAACTGAATTTTATCGAGGGAATCGAGGAGTAGACCTTCAAGTCTGGAACGAATGTTGCGCCGAAATCAGATTTCTCAGTGAAAGTTAACCAGCTCTTTTATTGTCCCAAATACTCTCTCGACTTGAACCATCCCTCATTTTAGTTTTCTTTAATCAAAAATTGCATTTTTGTGTTCTCTTGAATAAATCGGTTTTAACCATTCAGATTAAAGGGACAAAGCTTAAGCCAATTTAGTCACTAACTGTTTAAGTAATCATACTTGAATTAAATGCGTAATTGGAATCATAATTTGTCTTTCTTTTTGTTTACATGAACCAGCTAAGAGAATAAACTACGCGACATGAAAATAATTGGAGAAAATTGGTTAGGAAGGTGAGTGCTTGCAGAGAGTAAGAGACCGTCTATTAATTACGAAGTGAGGAATAAAAGAAGTCATGAATGTACTTAATGCTAATTGAAAGTCTTTTTTTCCACACCAATTCCATCTATGAAGACCACAATGAAGAGTGATGAAACGCGATTATTCAAGAATTGTTTGTTTGTGTGTGTGTGTGTGTGTGTATGCGCGTGTGTTTTCATTAGCAAATATGGCTCTAGAAACTGCCAACTAAGTTTCAAAACAATCTCAAGTAGTGGTTGGAACCAGTATCACCTCATCCTTTCTTGGTGATAAATTCTCATTCAGCCTTCTCTTCATATTAATAAACATTAGAGATCACTGTACTAGGAGTGCTTCCGATACGAAGCTAGGGTACTACGATAAGTAAATTTTAGAATAATCTAGGCCTCAAAGAGACGTATACTGTGCTCATACCTAGAAGGAAGAAGGGTGAAGGGCGATTTCTCTTTAGATTCATTGATTGCATGTTTAGCCAGTAATATAGCAATGAAGATACTTGTTATTCCTAGGTACGGGCATACGAGAACAGCAATCTAAACAGATAGTGTCGATTCCTACCTCTAAAAGTTTAAATTCGAGCAAAAACAATGCAAAGTAGCCAACCAAAAGTGAATATTGGGTCTTGCATTATTGATTGGATCACTATTCCTCCAGCACAAAAATCAACAGGAGGGTTCCAGTGCTCAATTTTCAGTTGCTTCAGGTCTTTTAAAAGATAAGAGTGGTTGAAACGCCACATATCAGGATGCCATTCTCAACGTTGATGTCACATTCGAATCGAGTCTTTTCAAAAAGATTTTAGGAAGAAGTAATAATACATTTTCATCCGGGCTGAGTAAAGAAAAAGTTAAAGTCTATGGATCCTACCATTACTCTTAACTATTTCCTCACAGCTATAAAACTTTTAATGTTTCCTCTAGAAAATAAAAGTTTAACTTAGGTTAAGTTAACTAAAAGTTCCTATCTTAATTTGAATTCAACAAATTCAAGTAAATAGCTGTGGGTTTGTTTTTTTTTGTTTCATTAACTCATCCAACCAACTAACCACACAAGGTAATGTAAATTAGAACGCAAAATCAATTTCCTCCCCTTTGATTGGCTCACGCCAAGGCCATCACTAGACCCACACACACACAAAACACAAGCACGCAGGCAGGTGATGATCACACAGATTGCTGTGTTTTGAATTTGTTTGCTGTGGCCACCAATCAAAATATGACGGAAGTATCGAGAAGAAAGAAATCAGTGAGATAAGTTAATTGCATTGAAGTTCATTTATTCTAACAAGCTGCTTCGTTAATAATTCTTTATTCATTTCCATTTTAAAGCAATTCTTAGCGGAAATTTGTGCCCTTACAGGAAGTCAACTCGACCTTACTACTTCTGTTTCGATAACTGAGAATCCCTTATGTTCGTAAGACCTAACCCGGCTAACCTTAATTGGCACCAAAACTGAACGCTCGACTCTGTCATTTCACGGAATTTGTTTGACCCGACTAGGTTGTCTGCATTCCCCTTTAGGTTCGCTCCAAGTCATGTCATTGCTTATACTCCTCTAATGCTATACAAGTGCCGCATTGACTTCAGGCTCGCAATTCGCTGGCTTCCTCTCTATCTTACTGGGAATCGCTGCTTGTTTCTATTTCCCATCATTGTATTTTGCGCATAATAGCAAAATGAAACAATATGGATAATGTAAGGACATTATATAGGTGCATTTCAGAGACATGTGGCCCTTACTTAGTGTAATAAGAGGAAATATTCTTGACTCTAGAGCTTAGCTCAACATACTTTGGGGTGATAATATTCAATCGTACCGAGGGAATGACAAATACAAAAGTATATTGAGTCAGGATAACGTTACATAACCTAAGATTGTCATTCTTAATTCTTGGCAGCTTAAGACAAAGCATACTCCACTTAATTACAGTTAAACGAAATAAATTTGCGGAAATTGCTTGATGCCCACTCGAAAATGACAAGTAAATGACACAATCACATGTTTTCAAATATATTCTCAATATTAAGAAAAGAACAAACAAAACTATATTTCCTCTCGGACCCCAGATCTGAATTCGTTGATCCAAATACAATGCTATGAAATTAGTGGAGATACCCTTTCCCATTGCAGTTGATTGGCTTAACCTAATTCATACACCACAATGTGACAGTTAAGACTTACGGATCATGTGCGTACTAGACATTGACTAACTTAACTTAGTTGAATGGGACAAGCTGATCTATGAATCATCGAGTCCGAAATATATTTTTTATTGCTTTAAAGACGTTTTCAAAGGTTTTTTGTGTAAAATACATCGAGAATGAAAATTATAGGCAATTAAGAGAATGTGTCTCACAAAACTCTACAGAACCCGGTTGCGCAATAATCAATGTGAGAGGAAATGGAAGGTGATTTCCAATACTGGGCTTGGGAATTTTTTTACTGACGCATCCTTAATAAATGTCGCATCCCAAAGTCTGATGTCTCCTGAAAACAGATAGACTACTAAATTGTGTAAACTTTGTCCATAATAAATCTACAACAGCGCAGTAAACTTTCTTTCTGCCTTTCCGCTTATGAATCAACTCCAAACTCATTAGATATGCCCATTTTTCACAAAATGCATAAATGCAGAGGATGACACTTACCAATATTGGGATAGCCCGACCTTGACCTGTTGGTGGCTACAACAGCAGTAAGAACTTGGAGCCAAGCCTCCATGATGTCGGGCGTTGCGAAGGACATGAGCGTGGAACTGCCATCTTGGAAGTATAATCCTAGTGAGACTGGAGATCGGGGTGAATTGGGGTTGACACTATTGGGGGAATTTGGGCTTATGGGAGTGCTGTCTAGTGATGGTATTCCACAGATAGAAGCGGGTCGCTGAGAAGACATCATTGACATTTCTGTGGAATTCTTTAGAGTTCCTGGCGTCGAGGTCGTTGATATATAAGACTCCTGAAAAGAGAGAAGACTTAAAGATTTATCGTTTGGGGCGTACTGAATAGTGTCACGTGCCGTTATAATTTCTTTAAAATCAAGATTGTACCGATTGTCTCCGCGTTCAGATGCACCAGAATGTCGAATCTAGACTAAACCCTGGCGAGGTATTTTACTCCGATAAGTCGTTTGTGTATGCTAACTTGTAACTTGTCGTAAGACTATAAAAATGTGATCTAGTCAAGAACTGTTCGATTAAGAATCTTCCTGAATAGTTGACAATACGTTGCAATCACCAACCAAACTGCGGGCATCCCCGTGATGACTAGCCAGTTAGTTCAGGTCACTAGAATTAAGGCGATGAGATGAGATGATAGCGACCAGCTCAATAAAAATAAAAGTTCAACTCACAGCACTACCAGCAACTTCAGAGGAGAGAGCTCCAGATTTCCGCTGTTGCTGAGCGTCTTTTTTTTTAGTTTCCTTCTGTTGTTGATGATGATGGCGTCCTGACGACGTCAAATCCTGACTCTTAGACGACCCAACCACGAGTTTCCCCAGTGCCGATTTGATGACAGCTGTCACCGAGAGACGTCCATTGACACCCACATGATTAATTCCAGCGTAGAATAGACCCTCCAGACGCACTAGATACTTGGCACCCTTCCGTGAACCGTCGTCAGCTTGAAGAAACTGTTCGATGGTCTGAAGGGGTGCTGGGGAGAGTAATTGCGGGGAGGTTCGGTTCGGTGAAGGAGTAGTACTTGGGGAGGAATTTGGGGGATTTGAAGAAGCCCACTTGGCCTCATTCTCGTAGATGAGGAGATGAGCCTCAGTTAATCCTGGTGCGGCTACCAGACTTAAGTAACGCCGTCGCATGCCCTACAATAGAAAGTAGCGTATATGCTTTAGTTCATAAATATTACAGGTTATTGTAAATACCTACTGTTTTTACGTTTTAATGACTAATGTATCAATTGCACAGCCTATTACATAGCGAGTATCGACAAAGGCGTCCGTTTTGTATCTCGTTTTGGGATGATAAGTTATGAAAATTGACAACGCAGTAATTACTTTAATTTCTGACAGTTTTAGTGAAAAAATGACATTAACAACGCAACGGAATGACCGTCTATACTTGACTTAGAGAAGAGAAATGAAAATAAGTCAAAATAGCACAAGCACTCTCAAAATGGAAGTTAATATGCATTCGCTAGTTTCACCGTAAAATCCTATTCTCGGCCCAACGAAGGGAGTAGTCAATTTGATTAGGCGTTGTAGTACCAAATCCCAACAAACGCAATTGTTACATTTTTAGATACTTCAAAAATTATGAACTAAAGTGTGATTAAAACATATTGAGTTTTATCATCGTCACAGTTAGAATTAACTGACAACTCTTTAGATCCAAAGATGAGAGTGGCACAACCACATGATCTATTGAAATTGGCAAATTCGAACGCATATCACCCTCTTCTATAAGACGAATGTAAACTAGTTTGAGAAACTAATACTTATCAATATCTGCAATACCTCACTCAGACACCTTTATAGATGAGTCAACTGAACGTAATTATTCCAAATGCTCAAGTCATGAATGCCTTATGGAAAATTTCAACTTGGGCTATGAAGAAATTATCGATTTCAGGAAAAAGATCCTCAAATTTCCACTCGTAGTATGTGTAATATTGAAGGCTATAAATCCTTAATTCAAATTGTATCGTTAATGGGCTTTGGTACAAATATTACCTTCATTTCATAACTAATTTTGCTAATATATTTTCACTAATTTGAGGACAAGATTTAGACTAAATTTCCATCCCAAAATTAGAGATGTTAAAGAAAGTACCGTCTTCGTAATTTTTTACTAAAAGCAGGCAATCGGGACTAATGCTAGTAAACGAAAGGGAAGGAGACTGATCGGGAAGGAAAAGACGCATACCTGGCAGGTCATTTATGCAAAAACCCGGAAATATTGACTCATCGCCCTCCCTTAGCTTTCAACAATTTCTCTGTTTCTGGACCTTTAGTCTTAATGGCTGCGCTTCTACGAATTAAAACGCGAAGCCAAATGGATAGCAAATCGCCCACCAACAAGTCAATAAACTATGTTTACGTGTTCGTATGTTTGCCAAATGTATGTCGAGTAGCTATAGCAATCAGGAGGGCTTTGTTGTTGCCTTTCATAGGCAAAATAGACCATCGGAAAAAATATCCTCAGCTTTAAACGAAGGAAACAATAGCATGTGATATCGTTATGCCAAGACAGTACCATTTGAAAATGATTACAGATATTCTCGAGTTCCTAACTTGGGTAGAGGAAAGGAAACCTGAGATCGCATTCTACAATTCCTTTTCTGACGGGAATTAACCAGTACGATTGGCCATCTAAATCTACTTCGCAGACGTGCAGGTTGATTTATTTTGTATTTAAGTCAAAATAGATGTATATTTCTTAATAGTCCGATTCAAGTTGAACAATCCAATCGAAATGACTAATTGAGTGTAAGCATTGAAACTAACATTAATTGGGAAATAGTGGAATATTATGAAAGGATTAAATAGCATGAAAGGAGTGATTAAAGTTCACTTTGAGTGAACTCTGGTGATCTCTGCTGTGTTTAAAAAGTATCATTGGTGTAAGGAGGTATAAATAAATCGAGGTGGCACGATCAACCATGAAATTAGTTCTCCGAGGATCATGAACATAGTCTTGCTCAAGAACCTGGGAGTCGAATCATTAAATCTGAACATTAGGACGCCAGTTAATGAACGTCGAGAACCCGAAATTCCCAAGAAGGCAAATAAAGCAGCATTTCTGATGCCCTGACTACATCATCTCCCTTTTCTCGTTTCATAACATATTACACTCGTTTGACTGATTCCCCTCAACTTATTCAAATCCTATCCTTCTTTGCAGAGCCATGGACAAAAATAATAAGAAATATAATAATAATATTATTACGTTCTGTTAACTTAAACTTTGAAGCGGTCTCATCTTTACTATACAAAAACTGTAAGCTGTGAAATATCATGTAAGATCATTTCAACTTCTCAGACATTGGGAGAAAAATGAATTGAAGCGGCAAGACCGACCCTTCTTAATTAAAACCTTGACTTAATATTGTAGATAAGCATTTGCTGCAATCCAAGGAGACGAATTATGAAATTTAAATTTTGGAACATGAACCGCCCATTTAATAAAGATGGTAAAACCGGATTCCACAAATCGGATGAAGCACGATTCCTTGATATTTTGACGTTGTTCTCGACCTTCAATTGCTTCCCACAATTAAAAACTTTAAATAATTTTGTATTACTGTAGGCAATAAATCATCTTCTAACCTCAAACTTATCTAGCCTTAAATATTATTCTGAGGATTCCCCAGCTGCATAATGAAACATCTGGACACAATTTCAATCAAATCTAGTAGATTAAGAGGAGGGAAGGTAGACCAATAAATCATTTCTACCCTTCTTGGCAAATACAACTGAGAATACGAGTTTTAGGCCTTAACACCTACTGTGTTTCCGCACGCTTACACGTTTTTCCCACGATTAAACATGTTTCACGTTCTGGTATGTGAAGTAAATGGCAGAGCCTGATGAGAAAGGTAATGATACTTTCTAATATGTCACATACAAAATGGATATTAATAAACATCACTTTACTAAGAGGGAATGAAATTGGAGAGCATGACCTGATCCCAGTAAGATTTAAATCAAATTACAAATTGCCATGTGGATCAATTTCTTATTGGATTGATAAATCGTTACTATTGGTAATTACACTCAACGCTACACTCAATTACATTTTCGTTTAAATAATAATAATATTTAAATATGTGAAACTAATTATTCTGCGAATTCTCTTCACGTGCTTACGTCTTTAATTGACCGATTTGAATAACCTATTCACTAAGGTGTCAAGAGGTTCAAGTTGAGGAGAGTACGGCGACCTTTCCACAATTCAAACGCTAAATACACAATAATTTCAGCAAGAGAATACTTTACTACGCTTTACACAATACGATTTCCAAATATGGAGAGTGTACATTTTAAATATTATCTTACTGAAATTGTATATTCATGCAATGGCGTTATAAGAGAGTAAATTTATATGAGCAACTCAAATTTCTGTTTAGAAGGAAAACTAACTTCGATTAAATACATTTAACTAAATCCATTCTAAAATGTCCAATCGACTCATTTACAAAAGAAGAAAAATGAGAGTCTCAAATATTTAGTTTCACACCTAAACACCAGACGAAAAAAAATTTTTTTTTAAATAAAGACAAAAATTACTGCTAAATAAACGAAATTGCTACTGTTAAGTAAAACAAGTACTATTGGCTTCCATTTATGAGTTATTGATGTTAGTAGATGATCTATTACCCATTACAAAGAGGATTCAAGATGAGTTTTTCGATAGTTCACAGCTCATGGCAGCATAGTAAAGATTTCTCTGACCTTAATAAGGTTAATTTTAAAAGTAAATTAGAAAAAAGGTAGGTAAAAATGACTCTTAAGAATATGTAATTTTCAATTCGATAATATCAAACGGTTGAGTGCGCTCCAATGAATTATTAAGACGCTAGAGCAGTGTAAAATCTGGTACACTTCGGCGTATGAACCTAGCTTACAGAGCTTTGCCAACTTAACATTTGTAGCTATCTCATTTCTACTTCACAAAAACTGTAAGCTACGAAAAATGAGTTGAAGCAGCAAGATCGACCCTTCTAGATTAAAACCGCTCGATAAATGCCTGACATTGCAGATAAGCATTTGCTGCAATCCATGGAGACGAATTATAAAGTTTGATTTTTGGGGCATGAACTGCTCATTCAATAAGAATTGTACAACCAAATTACACAAATCAAATGAAACACGACTCCTTGATATCTTGACGTTCCTCTCGACATATTTTTGATCCACTTCCCTTTATCATTTATTAGACTTTCTGTTAACGGACTTTAGTTGCACCTACAATTAAAATGGTAACTTTTTATATTACAGATTTCATAGATTACAATCTTGCCTGTCTGCTCATGACTATTAGAAAATACCGATGAACCTAAGTGGCATGACCAACCATTCAATTGAATCAAGTGGTCAACAAGCTCTGAGAATTTTGGATATGAATTCAGTGATCAAATAATGAAATTACAGCCTGGAAACATTTGGACATTGGATATCTTTTATGATAAAAAGGACAAACCAATGTCCTGCCTTCATTATGCATTCCTTTTTGATCTTCCGTTTCGCCTCTTACTGAACTATTTCTATTGTTAATACTCTAGGGATTTGAGGTGCCAATTTAAACGGAACTGAAATTTGTTAGTCGTATGACTCCTAAGTTAACACAGATCAGTTAACTCTTACTAGAAATAGTCAAACATGTTCCTTGTGGTCAATATAATACTATTGCAAAGTTAGCTCATTTCTCAAGTTTGTGCATGACTCAGCTCTAGCAACCCGAAATCGGAGCGACTGAACAAGTCAAATCACTTATTTATTATTTGGATCATGGCTCCATTTTCCTGTAGTGAGACTTGGATCATTCATATATACGACTTGATGAACAATACTGATCGAACACTCAAGCATTTGTAGAAAGACGAGCACCTACACACAGGGATTTTGAACGTAAAGAACTAACTTAAATACGGCAAAGAGTGGCCATGGAAAAACATTCCGTTATGGGTCTAAGGAAATGAGGGGAGGAAAGAGAAGTAGTGACCATCGACACTGCTGAAGAGATATCTTAAACTAGCTTATTTCCCCTGATTACAACTCTCTCAATTAAACGGACCGCCAAAGAACAAGATCAGTCCATGGTATTTTTAGTAGAGTCCAGTAACACTGAAATGATTCAAACCGAGTTAAGTGATAAGTTAAAGTCAATTCATGAACTAATCCAATAGTCAGAATTACAACAATAGGCATAGTGACAAGATATCCATAAAATTAGAAATAAAGAACACTTAGATTATTTTCCAATTAAATGTAGGCCTCTAAAAGGAATAGTTTAGTTTTCATAATCGGAAGGAACTGCGAAACACGTCAGATATACCTGCCTATTTGCCTAACTACGACTATTAAGCAAAGTTAGCTAGCTACACAGGAAACGCCACCTAAAAGCGTCGACGATTAATAACTCGAGAATGTGTGCACACGCGTGCCACAACTACACGCACATGCCACGCGTCCCTTCAGCCAATACGAGGGTACGAAATGCCCTACTGACGCACTGCACGCTTCAAGGTCGTGCGAGCGCGTAGCGATTTGTTATTGTACGCGCCTGTTTTACGCATGCCTTGGTGGCTGAGCCAATCAGCAGGCAGACACGTACGACACATGCGCGTAGCATATTTATGTAGGCCGACTACGAAGTAAACAAACAAACGAGCCACTGCTACTACTACTATCGAATCGATTGATGGATCCAATATATATGTAAGCGAATGTATACAAAGAGCAGATGGGGAGTTTAGGAAGAAGGGGAGGGGGGAGGGGGAGTTTTAAAGAGCAATAAAAGGAAATAAGTAAAAAAAAACAACAATGGCTCTATAAGGGTGACCCTGTAAAACGCTAATTTGGATCCTCGAAAACAAATCTGTCGTAAATCTGATGGCATCGTTTGACATGAAACGAAATATTAAGATAATAAAGACGCTTATATTTAAAAAAATGAGGGAAAAATAATATTTATGCAAGATCGAAAACATCTGACAGAGAAGGAAAGTAATGAGTCATTTTGTTTATGTTAGCGCCTTGTTAATGGAAATTCATATGCTAACGAATTATAAATAAATGATATAAAGAAAAAAACAGTATCCATTTCTGGCTGTAAACCAAAGAAGGTAGAACTCTTAAGATAAACATCAATTTTTCTATGACAACCTTAAAGAGATAAATTGAATAAGAAAATCAAGATAAAATGAAACGAAATTCAGCATAGCTTTAAAAACAAGAATTAAATATTAAACATAATAACTGCAAGATACTAAACTGCATTAAGCAATGTATTTTTTCAGGAAAAAATAAAAGGTACACATTTCGGCATTCTAATGGTTGTATTAATTGAGAATTTCTCGAACACTTGGACGGAATATAAGAAGAATACGATTGAATTATTAGCATTTAGTGGCACAATTATAACATTAATAAAGGAAGGTAAGAATAAATTTACGATTAAAAATAATGTACAATGCGTAAATGTAAAAGATAAATTAATATTTTAATAAAACTAACCTTCATACATGCGTAACTGTGAATTAAGGTGGAAAATTCCATATGAAGTAATTACAAAGTATTATTTGAAATAGAAATTCCACAGTATTAAAAAAAGTTGAAGTACGAGTATGTATAGATCCCCCGCATTAAGCAATCAAATACACATTTAATATGCACAGCGTCTCAAAGTGCACTTAAATGATGCACTAAAACAAAGCAAATGCTAAAATAAAAAGTAATAAAACCTGTTTGAAAATACAAATTAATCAAAAATTTTAAAATTAAAATTCTTAATATTAATTTTTAATTTTAGTCAAATAAAAATTACAACGATTTTAGACTATTAATATAATAAAAATATTTAAAATCTACTTTGGCCCATTGAGCTTTTGCCGCATTTTCATTTTGTAAAAGTGCGTTCCTCTCTCCACTTCTTTTCAACGTTTTACCGAAGTTTTTTTCTTTTACTTGTGCCAATTTTATTAAGGCTGATAAACGCATATTTGAATTTTTGATTATACAGGAATAAAATTCATCAGTATTGAGAATTATTTTACATATTCTGTGACCAAAGGTAATATCCTTGGATAAATATTTATTTGTTTAGCAAAACATGATGAAGCCAACTTAAATCGAAAAATATAGTCATCCTGCCATGTTTGGGACAGTACAAAAATGACTGCCCACCTTCTCACATGGATGGGATTTCATTTGTTATTCATTAAATATTCGTTAAGTAACCCCCTTACAAAAAAATGGATATTTACCTTATCCCGCTTCCCACGAGTACAAAACTGCCAATACTTTTAGAAATTGGAAAGATTTTTTTGCCAAGGATTCATGTGTTGGGTATCTAGACAAATTATACAGTGACTCCATTAGAATGTATTAAAGATCAAATTAGATGGTTCTTTTCACGTAGACAATTTATTAAGTATACCAAAAATATTTAATTCTGCAATGATATCCGGTTGTTATTCCTAAAATTTGCGTATTACTTTCCAATTTTAAAATTGCTATGAAAAATATGAAGCAACTATTGGAGATATTTTAATATAAAGTTTAAAATTAATATAAGTTAGTTTCTATAAAATCCAACTTCATTGTTCTTGGATTTTAGTTTAGAAGATTGCGTAGTAGGAGTAAGGATATTTTATCTATTTCCATCATGTTTCACTTATGCCCGATTTCAATAAAATTCAGTAATTGCAATGCTGTGCTTTCTAACACACATTAAAATTTTAGCGGTATTATAGGATTTATTAAGCGGATAATTTGATGTGCTGTCACAGCGGCCTTACATTATTAATAAGTGACAATATTAGGCGAAAATTCAAGTACCATAATTTTTTAATTTAACGAATGATAATTGTAAATGAAGTTACTTTTATAATCTAACTCGACTAGTCTAACAGAATGAAATGATCTTTATCAAAGCGGGGAAATTAGTACTCTATTTGACGATAGCGGATAAAGAAATGAAAAATGATGCCAGTAAGGAGAGCTGGTTATGGTTTAGATTGCATGGACGTAAAACTGAGAGCGAAGACTAAAATAAACTACGCACCTATAGTCTGTCCCTTTTGTATGCTTTTTGAATAATTCTGTGGCTGTTTAGGACAAGCAAATCTGTGGGTACTAGTGGCATGATTTAAACAAAGTAGACTAGATTTTAATTTATTAAAATTAATCATTTTAATAGTTATTAAGCATTTGTCTCTTTTCCATCTCGTTAAAACTTAATTGATTCCAGAATTTTTAAAACCAGATTTTATCTTTAAATCCGACATAAGTCACAGTTAATTCTGTATTAATTCCTACCTTATCTGGCTTTTTATTCTTCCGAATTAAAGCGAGTCGTATTCTAATAAGTATATATAAAAATAGCAATTTTAATGTTAATTTCACTTTCATCCTGATGCACTCAGTACAAGGCTTCATTTGATGAATGACAAAATAAATATGTTCATCCTACTTAGAATATTTTGAAAAACTTGCATATCCAATGAAAACTCAAGGGCAAGTTGATTATTAATAAATTTATTATTTACAATTACTGCTAGAGTCCATATTAATTCGAAGAGAATAATTTTTAAATTTTAGTTGTTACAGATACTTCTTCATGCAAGTAATACTAATGCTTGCAAGATAAATGTTAATAAGCATTACATCAGATAAGCAAAATTCAACTCTTTATAACGTGTTTTGTATATGTTAATAATATTTTATTGCATTTTCTGTAGTCCTGGAAATTATAAATTAACATTCCATGAATATATTGAAAAAAATAATTTTTAGGCAATCAGCAATGCATTAGTTGTATTTATATTGAATTTTCTTAAAATACTTGTTTGGTTTTGTTCATCGTTTGGAGCGTCAGTTAGTCCTCTTTACTTTCGTGATGTTTGCCCCTGCTGGATTCCCTATGCAACCTGAGAAGAAGCCACAATCAAAAGGATTCTTCTATGATATTTATGAGGATCAATTTAAGTGGTTTGTAAAATATGCGTATTATTTCTATTTATTATCTAGGTCTTTAGTCAAAAGTGTCAGCCTCTATGGTCTTGGCATTTTTGGATTCTTCGTGATTAATGCCGGCATAAACGCTCCACCAGAGCCTTTGTAAATGAATGAAATTTGACTGATGTCTTCTTTTGTCATATAATCATTTGTAGATAATAAACTTTGTCGAATAAACTTCTGTACTATGCTTCCAACCTTTATTTTTTATATAAACTCATCATGTATAATTATACAGGAACAGGTGGATGATATTATTGGTCGGTGTCGTTCTCGCCTTGCAAGTCATCGCAGACGACAATCTCAAGTTCGGAAGTTAATTCTTCAAAATCTTCTCAATTGTGACATATCGTCGGCAGAATTTGACAACCCTGATGACACATTTTTTGACAATTTACGTGAATATTCCCTTTTGAAAATTCTCAAAGACCGATTAAAGCACCGTTCTAGGCCATTATATGATGAAATAAGTTTAAGAAATTCCCTGATTATGTAAGATACTACTAATTTCCATCTTGTTTAAGTAATCTAAAGTGGGTATTGTAATTTGGTTCCCTGCGTGTTAAAATCTAGGCCGAATATAAGGAGTATTCACCCATTTCGTTTGTCTGGGTCACTTCAGCGCTTACTATCGTTGAATAAGAATGGGGTAACAGTGTCAGACGGTCGAATTGTTCGTGTCAAAGGGAATGAGCAGGCGTCTAATGCCGTACCCGGCACGGCTGATTCCTCTGATCCCGTCTTCCCCGGCACTTCAACTTTTCTCAAAGGGACACAGAGTGCTAATCCTCATAACGACTACTGTCAGCATTTTGTGGATACTGGAAAACGACCACAGAACTTTATTCGAGATACGGGTACGCTGTTTATTTTTTAATATTATTTTATTTTCTATGTGAATTCATTATCAGCAAAGAGCTGTTTGCTGCCATCTAATTCTGTTCTATAATTTGTTGTAGAATAAATAGATTTAGGGTTACAAAGAGTAAGAAGGCAAAAGAATAAATTTAATGAGGAGTAGCATAGAGAGAGATAGGTCTATAAAAGCAAAAGACGGTTGATTTGCCGTAGATAGAAGCTGATAGAATGAGCTGCAGATAGACGGAGAAAGTGGGCGGGTTGGAGGATCTGGTTGTTGGAGTTGGAAACCGGGGCATCGGAGTTGGGCCTGGAGAAATGTTATATCTGTATATTTTGACCTATGTTTTGGGAGTTTAGGAGCGAGTAGAGGGATTGTTGTGTTCAATGACGTCTGGAGAATTTGAAAGACGCGCCGTGGTAAAATCTTGCCAAGTGCTAGCGGCTTTAGTAATTGGCAAGCTGTTTAAGAGCCCCAACTTAAATATCCTAAATAAGGTTGATCATGCGCAGCTCGTGAAAATTTAATTCGAAATTTGTTCTTGATTTTATCCTATCGATACCTCGGCAGTATTTTAGTAATTGATATATATCATTTTTGGGAAACGATTCCGATGAGGCTGAACAGAGATGTCCGTAGTTTTTACATACCGAAACGTACATCATGTGTGGGTTTCGGGTTTAGTATCTGAGAAAATATGGAGATTGCCTCCTGGGAAATTTTACTTTCAGAAACTTGAAGTGTCACTCATTATATATGCCTTTTATCTCTATGCCCTGTGGTTTATATATAGGATACCGAGTATGTTCTAGTAATTTCCCCTAAAACAGACCTTCCAGAGAGCAGCGCTTTTCTTCAGAGACGTGTTCGGTTACTTACATTGGTTGTGACAAATTTAGCGTCCCTATCTATAAGCTGATAACCAAGCCAGCAAGAAGGATAAATACAAATTCTCGTTGTTATATAAATATACAGCGAATACAAAAGTTCAGTTAGTTCATATAAATAATATAATAATCGTTAGTCAATAATAAATGAAAGATAATGTATGTTAAATATTTAATTTTTCAAAATTATAGTCCCTCCCTGGCTCCTCCCTTTTCGTCGCACCTTATTTTTGGAATTCCTTCGGTTTCGCTTGAAGTCCCTTTCCTTCTTGGCGACTCATCCCTCTTTACAGGGGCGTATTTGCATGATTTAGACAGCTTAGGTCTCCTCCTTCCCATAAGTAATTCCATTGATGATTTAATATCAAATTTTGGGCAGTAACCGTCCAGAAGTTCCTGAGAAAAGCTATCAAATTTCTTGTATTGCTTCCTCCCCTTTTTCGTTGAATTTGTCCTTTTTCGTTCTTTTGGTTCAAGGATTTTACTTCTGATGCCTAGAACAAAATACTCCATATACTTTTATTTTCAAAGGAGGATCTTCATCCTCTGTCTTCTTGAAAGCGTTCACTTTCGATTTTGATTTTCATTATGTAATTTTCGCAGGGACCATTTCAAGATGCTATCTTTGTTCCTCTTTATTCCTGTTTTTGTAACACTTTCGTGTGGATTCTTCCGCTTCATGCCCTCCTTCGAGCTGGCTTTTGGTTCTTTCATCTGACTGACCCTTGGTTCAACCTTTTGAGTGATGCCATACTGTCTGAATTCTGGTTTCGTTCGGCATATTAATGTCTTATGTCCTCGTTCGCCACACAAATAGCACTTGTGAGATTTGAATGGGCAAAATTGGGCAAAGTGAAAATTATTTCAAAGACATCATTCAGTTAGACGTTACGGAAAGAAGAAGCAATCTGAGGCCGTTCCACTGTAAATAGTTTCACTAGAAATTCGATTCAAGTAATTGTATTTATCAGATTTCTCTGATTCATGCTAATGTCCAATTTCATGCATTCATTACCATGATCTTCATTTTGTTCATCTGAAGTAATTAACTGTCTCTAAAGGGAAGCGTTGCGATGACTCCTTATTTTCAGTTGATATAACGTTTGAAGGCTCTATGAACCAGTTCACCATTCTAATTAAGGATTTATCAGAGAACATCTTTTAAAAAAGAGGCGATATAGAATTAAGGAGTGTGAAAGACCCAGAAAGAGTAATATGAGCAAAGAAATCGAAGGATTCCAGAGAGAGTGAGAGAGAGAGAGAGAGGATGCAAATACCTTGCTGCAGTAGTAACGCGGTATCGAATTTGAGTATTTCTTTCCATTGTTTCATTCTGCATCTAGTCTGCATGCTGTTAACTGCTAGTTGGCGGAATTGTTAACTTTGTCTACTTTTGATTCCTTTGTAGTAATGTGTTTGATAGGCAACGGAGGCAAAGAATTTCATTATAAGTTTGTTTTAATTATATGCGTATACTTTTCAAATCTAGGACTGAGACATCGCTTTGAAGAATACCCCAAATTGCGAGAGCTGATTCGACTCAAAGACGAACTCATCCAGGCCCGTGTCACTCCACCAATGTATCTTCGTACTGATCTGCACACCTTCAATCTCCTTGAACTCAACTCCGTCTTTGATGTGATCCTCGTGGAACCGCCGCTAGATCGGTCTTGGTCTTGGGAAGAAGTAAGTTTGATCCCTGTGCTGTATATGCCTGAATAGAATCTTTCTTATTTACCTTATTTTAAAATAAAGCATTACATAATCTATGTCCATTTATTTTACTGCTATGTTGAGATTAAGAATTTGAAAAGACTGGTTGCTCACATTATTAGTCTGTTGTCGGCCAAGTGCCAGGGTCACAAAAATATAAACCTACAAAGGGTAAGTTGGGAAATAATTTAGTAATGATAACACCTGATTTAGCTATGAGAAGGTGAGGGAGAAGGTAACAGGAGTTGGCTGAAGAACTTGATTGTAAAAGTTTAGGTTGGGGTTTGAGACAAGAGAGCCAAGACCTTTTAAGACCTAGTTTTATGATTGTAAATCCCTAACAGACTTCTATCATTATTTTCAGAGCTTTAGCGGCTCTGGGATGAGGGGGTTTATGCAGCCCTCGTTTAACGGTTAGCATTTTATATCGTTTACATACCAGTACTCAGAAGAGTATTTGTTGTTAACTGAGAAATTTCTCAATCTATAACATAAGTTACTCTTAAATACCCCGAAAGTGAGCTCGCATTAAACTAGATCTCGACTTTAGTCACTTTTGGTTGTTTTTTGAAGACTTAAAGCATCCAAGAATCGAGCCCTCGAAGTAATGCTTATGAAAGAGAGATCTCGATATTTCGCTTTTCTTGCACGGCTTTCCGCGAGGTGGGATTTACATATTAGAGACGGAAGTCGTTGCTCTAATCATTATAAATCAGTCCGACATTGGCGTCTCTACCCTATTTTTTGTGTTTACATTGGATAACAGTAGTGTATTTTCGAAGCTGATTGAAGTATTTATCACCAGCCGTAGGAGTAAAACAGTAAATAACAAAAATGCAATTTGGAATTTCCTTTTAGATTGAAATGTTGGAAATCGAGAAGATCGCAGCCCCGCGCTCCTTCATTTGGATTTGGTGTGGTAGTGGCGAGGGGCTAGACGGAGCCAGGAAAGTAAGTGAACCTTGAAATTCAGATTCCCAACTTTATTTAAATACTTTGTATAAAAATAACAACCAATCACTTCTCATCCTCTAGTGTCTCAAGAAGTGGGGTTTTCGAAGATGCGAGGACATTTGTTGGATTAAAACCAACAAAAATCGACCAGGTCACGACCAATTAGAACCAGGTGCAGTTCTTCAACGCACTAAAGAACACTGTCTAATGGGAATTCATGGAACTGTCCGACGATCAGTCGATGGAGATTTCATTCACGCAAACCTTGATATTGATTTAATTATTAGTGAAGATCCTAAATCTGCTGGCCTGACATATGGAGGAAGAGATAAACCCACGGAAATATTCCACATTATTGAACATTTTTGTCTGGGTAGACGCAGACTCCATCTATTTGGTCGTGATAGCACTCTCAGAGCTGTAAGTGTGCCTTTTTTGAAAATATACCACAAATGCTACTGAAATGTAGTCAGTAGATGTATTTTTAGGGTTGGTTAACAGTTGGAAGTGAACTATCAGCTAGCAATTTCGAC
This sequence comes from Hymenolepis diminuta, assembly GCA_900708905.1. Classification (NCBI taxonomy): domain Eukaryota; kingdom Metazoa; phylum Platyhelminthes; class Cestoda; order Cyclophyllidea; family Hymenolepididae; genus Hymenolepis; species Hymenolepis diminuta. The sequence goes on along the minus strand of CAADRB010000052.1, from coordinate 727,505 downwards.
CCACAAGTCTATGCGGGGTACTTTACACGAAAACCCAATGGACATTTGGTGGGAAGTACGGAGGAAATTGAACGCTTGAGACCTAAATCACCACCCTCTTCATCTCATTCACTGCAGACAGGTGCTGGAACACAAAGTCCCTCTTTGCCCTCTTCTTCGGCCTCTTTAATTAGACAAGGAAGAGAAGGTACAACTCCCTCTCTTCTTGGCAAACCAATTCCTGGTGCGAGAATGAACACGTCTCATCATCACCAGAACAGGATTGACCAGAGATCTCTGCTGAATTTATTATCGTTAGCAGCTCATAATAACCTACCCACTCAACACCAAATGAACCCCTTACTATCATCACTAGGTGCGTACATCTTTGTTTAAATATCTATTAAAAGGCTACTATGTAATATTATAGTGCAAACCATGAACACAGATAAGCTTTTTCTTACTGTGCGTATAGGGCTCTGGAGAGCATATTTTGACTAGGTCATTCCTTAGTGTGTCTTAGTGTTAATTTTTAGCTCAGATGAGAGAAAATGTACTGGAGATGGGTCTTTTTTGTTTCTCCAGATAAATATTTTTTCCCAGCTGCTTCATTCCAAATTGAATATGCATTAGCATAACATTCTGATGGATGACCTTTAATTCAATTTGTCTTTTTTAGGAATTAAAACTAGCAAATATAGAATAATTAAAAAGTTATTGTTCACTTATAGTGACCTCTCCTGCTTTCCGTGAGCATTCACATGCATTATATTGGCAGCATTATATTTCGCTGCTTTCACAGTGTGCGTTGGAATTTCCAGCGACAATAGAAATCCTATTGTAATCTTGTCTGTTTCACCAAAGTGGTGGCTTTATTTTCATGCTTCCTTTCTAGTTCTTGTCTTATATCTTGTAGCTCTAAAGAAAGTTCAGTATAAGGGAACTAAGTAGCTGCCGCAAAGAAGTGTTTTTTTTGTTTAACCTTGGCCACAAGAATTCTCTGAAAAAGTGTAATGAAGGAATAGAGATAAATTATTATCTGAAGAGCCTGATGGACTCATCAACCTTATAACATCCTACAAACTTCACCACACAAAGAGATGTTGGCGACCAAGACTTAAATGAAAATAGAAACCAGGAGAAGGAAGTAGGGCATTTTAGTACGCTCACAAAAAAGCTATGCAGGACTAGCTCCTCAACTGAGAATTCCAAGGACTGCTTATAATTAGATAATATTTGCCATATTTTTCTGCTGAAGGTCAAACATCCCTAACCGCTGATGCTCTAGCGTCGGATGTATCTCTACAAGCCTCCCTTCTGCTGCAACAGACTCCACAGCGAATTAATCTGCCCCTTTTGGGTCAACCCAACCACCTACAACTTAATCCCGGCTGTTTTGGTGCAAATGAGAAAATACAGACCTTGGTTCTGCAAATGTTTGCTGCTGCAAATCAGAATTCCTCTACGACCCCTTCCAATTCTTCTGACTTTAAATAACTCGGAAATTTTTGTGTACAATTTACCCCCCTCTCTCGTTCTTGTTTATGATCCCACAAGTGCAGATTGTTCATTTATCTTATTGACTTAATAGTAATATCAATAAATAGGACATAAAATGCACTGCTATAAAAAAGAAATTTGCAAATAATGTTAAAGATTGAGGGGATTTAAATCTCGAGGGCTGCAAACAGATGAAGTGGAACAATACGTAAAAATTTAAGGAGGAAAAATTTCAATTTAAAGCAAATAAACAATCACGTTGGATAGAAAAAGAAAACAAAAAATGTAAGAAAAAAAATGAAAACATAAAGAAACAGAAACACAGCTACATGAAAAGAAAGGACGGAGAAGAAATTAACAGACGTGAGCGCATCCGCAGCTTACTTAACAGCTTCGTATTGGAAGGTACATGCCTAGTGGCAGGGGTGAGAGTGGATGATGGCCTATTGATGTTGGGTGTGGAG
>CAADRB010000052.1:688217-725218 GCA_900708905.1 Hymenolepis diminuta | reverse complement strand
CTGCTACAGCAGCTACTGCTCTTACTTCCACTCTCCCTCCACCACTGTCGCCGCTTTCACAACATTTCCTTCACCACTTCTCCTTGCCCAATGTTTGCCATATATTTGCAACGTAGTTGAAAGTTAGTGGTAAGATGGTCGCTTTATCGTACTGGTGTGGGTGGATAATGGCATTTCATTTTGGGTTTGGGATGTCTGAATTACTTGTGGTTTTTTTGTTGTTTATTTCGCCCTTTTATTGTCTAATTTTTTCAACTCTTTGATTAATTCTATTTCCCTATTAAATTTTAGTAATTCTGATGTATTTTCCTTTTTATACATCATTAAATCACAATTTTGGCCATTTTTTTGCTTTATGTTTCTTTGATTTTCTCATAACTCTTGTTTTTTTGTCAATTCATTGGAGACACTTTTTCTGGTATTCATTTTCGTACATTCGAATTCTTTTCTGTTTTTTGATAGAGCATTTTCTTTTCCATCTCAAATGCGTTTTCTTCCCAAAGAATATCATCAACTTAAATTTGATTCACTGTACTTAGCAAACGGATTTCTTCTATCAAATCCCTTTGCTTGTTTCCTCACAACTGATCCCATCCTATCTTAACCCACTGCCGTTTATTCAGTCTTTATCATGTACTTGCTTTTATTCGGTTTTGTCTTTTGATTGAATCCCTTGTTGATATGACATGAACCTCAGTAAGCTCTCTCAGTAGAAACATTACAATCCATCTCCCTATCCAAGTTTGAATTGCCTTTCCTTAAAGCATTCTCTAATTAAGGCTTCATAAAAGAGAAGTAATGAAATATTTTTCATTGAGAAAATCGATGTTTTATTTTACGTCTTCTTCCATAATGTCGAATTTATGACTAGCCTTTGAAATTTCCTATGGATGCTCCATAGACGATTGACTGCTGCAGGATAGAACACTTTTTGTCGCTTGCTTAAATACCTCAGAGAAGTTGAAAAATTGATGTCTAAATGCTACTGAAAATTATTTCTCGAAACACGTCTTAGTTTATGGAAAATTGTCTTACATTCGAACATTTCCATAAATCCACTGCAATCGTGGCTCTTCACCTCTCTATGAACCAAGCCCGCTTGCAATTTATCGAATGCCGATTTTAACTCGTCTTGATCTTGTGATTGCTCAGTTAATTCGACCTTGTTATTTCCATATTCCGGTTCTCACACACTTGGTGAAATCACTGGATTTTCATGCTATCTCCGTTCGCCGATTCCCTCCGATTGTTTCCTATCATTGGAGGAAAATTTTTCCTGTTTTCCTGTCTAGAATATACCATAGCAAATTGCTTAAAAAATTAAAGTTAAGAATTTTGAAATTATATAAGATAAGGAAAATCGAGCAATGCTTTTGCACTATTGGTCGGTCCACTGTTAGAAAAATGTACCTCAAATGCTTGATATGAATGGTCGAAACGCCACGTCAAAATGTCATCCTAGACGATATTATCATCTTCGATGCGAGTCTTTTTGAAATATCATTTGAATTAGTAACGACTTATATTCCTCGTTACGTTTATGCATCTTATCATGCCAATAGAATGGCATCTAAACGGCATCTAGAAAAGGAAAATATTTTTCTGATTTTTTCAGTGGCTGACAATCTTGGATCTCACCATATCACCTTCCTGAGTCAAGTGTTCAGTTCATCGGACTGTGCTAGTTTTTCGAAATCATTAGTGGTAGCTCTATTTTCTTCAGTGTTATGAAATATTTGTTGTCAGCCAATAGGATTAATACCACCCAATTCTTTAAGTTCAATCAATAAGAAAACTTGATCCGATGGTGAAAATGTGCTGAATGCAGAAATGAGTAAACATGTATTAAAATAAATAAATGGGGGCAAATAATCTTGCATTTTTCCCCATAGAACCGAATCCTAGTTTTTAATTTGTATGTGAATACTGATTACAGTAAAAAAGTATTATGAATAAATGTTGCGCCAATCTCAAGCGAAGCTACTGACCATTCTAAGGCTAACGGATACAACAGTCTTTCCCCATTGAGAAGAACAGGAATTAACTACGACCGCGTGTATATCGTATAATTGGGAAGGAGCCAGAGGTAGAAGGAGGAAGGGGTAGAAGGAAGAATTGATTGAAAAGAGGGAAGCGTCAGTACTAAGTGGGGACAAACTGTGTTGTGATAAACCGATTCAGCGTCCTCATTTTATTGATGAGAAACTGACTTGGTGTAGAAGTACTACAAATATGACTTGTCTGTCCTCAGAATTATCAATGAAAATAAAATTATTTTTCTTTATTTTTTATAAATCATGCATTACATAACTTCACTTAAAGTGACGATAATTATATTCGATATAAAAAATTTGATAAGAAGGGTGCATAGCTGCGTCATGAGATTCATGCGTCTAAAAGGAAGAAATATATAAAATCAAAGCTTCTCAGGAATGCGAGTTGGGGCTGACTTCGTTGTTCTGTTCTTCAGACCTTAATAAACTAATATATTCGAGAAGCTAGGTTGAATTTGGGCATAGTTTTGTAGGAGATTGAAGAGTTTAATTTGAAATATTAAGCCTTTACATTGATGGGACGTTCAGAAATCACCTCGAATTCGTCTGAACTTGGACAGAAGTCTGGGTAGAATACGACTGGTTTATAATGAGTCATAGATTCCTCTTCCCTCCGGTGCACAGAATTAAGATTTCTTTATGTTCATCCTTCTTTGCTCTACCTAATGGTGTAAGATACAAGAGGAATTAAAGTCGGTGGAAGCATATAAATGAATGTGAATGGCGAATAACAGTGTTGAATGTTGATTTACATGATCAAATCTATATTTCCAAGAAATCGTTGCTCCTTCCTGAGCTTATGGATGCGGAATCAACCCATAAATTACGTTTTTGCGGCGTATTTCAGAACAAAACAAAGAATATGCGTTAGGATGCCAATCGCAAACTTCTGATTCAGCTTTTTGAATTTAATTTATTGATTTTTTTGTTTCCACCGACTAAAAAGACGACTAGCAGTTTTCTAAGCAGTCTGGGATTGAACCGGTGGCTAATTTATCTTTTATTATTTATTTTTTGGCACATAAAAACTGTCAAATAATTTATTACTTCTTATTTAATTAATACTAATGAAAAACAATGACATATTAAAGCCGCATATAAATGACGTCACCGTCTTTTGGAAGTGTATGACGTTTAAGCATAAGCGAATTATTACAATCAAAGTAAAAATCTGGGAATCTTATGGGTTAATAAAACGGGAGGAACGCCAGATATTCGCTTGTTTCTGGCTTCAAATATACTCAAACTGGATTGAATCAATCGGATCTGCGCTGATAAACATCAGGTCAGTTGTCTTACAAACTTATCTCCAACAGGAATTACCTTCTCAGGTCCACTGAGGGTGTTAAGGATAAAGTGGTGAAAAATCGCAACCTGAGTGTCCTAGATAACTTAAATTTTCAAGAAAGAGTTTGAGCTGACATGAAAGGTCTCCCGAGTTGTCATTATCTTTGAACTTAGGTCAGTGAGAACGAAAAATATCTTACACAAAATCATGGCTAGATCAAATCAATCAAGATTCCTAAAGCAGTCTTAGTTTGCAGTCGATTTTCGCCAATAAAAGTGTAATAAATCTCCAATAGAAGGGAATTCAAGCGAACGTGTGAAGTGCTAAATTGATAAATGCATTCAAATTTCTGTAGAAAGGGAGCAATGCTTCTCCACTTTTGACAGAATCACCAGTTACTAGACCAAGCTAACAAATAGGATACCATCCTCACATTTTCGAATGTTTTAAATCTTATATAAGACAGGGTTGGTTGTGATGTCACATATCAGAAAGTCATCCTCAACATTGGCAGGTCTCCGCAAAGAACCTTTACCGAAATCAGCCAAATTTGACAGTGCAAATTCTTTAGAGCTGAACGGTGAAGAGATAAAAACTCTGTACCCCTATGCGACTAAATATTCTAACTTTTTCTCAGAATACTATCATTTATAGCGTCTTTTCCAATAAGCAGACATGTTCTAAAGTTTCGCAGTAGCTGGGATAAACTAAATAGAAGGAAGGGGAAAAACGAAATAACGTCAGCGTTTTAATCTGATAGAGAACACATATCTACGATATCCATATAAGGAAAGATAGTATAAATAGTTGATTTACTAACTAGATATTATGAACATGTAATTATAACTCAAGCATGTCATAACACTCTATATTTGACGTCGGGTCTAAGTGATTATTACATTAAAGAATGAAGCTCTTTACGCAAGTACAGCATACTTATTATCGATCCTTACTCACCTCTCTCCCTTTTGGTAACTAAGCTAGTCAGTCGACATTATACCACACTTGTTTTTATGTGCTCGGTGTAGACGCTAGATACTCGTGCTCTCCCCCGTCCTTCGTTCATTATTTTCATCCCCTTCATTAGATTTTTGCTCATTTTATCTCCGTTTTTTTCCCAATGTTGCCAACACGGGCGCTATGATTACAGATGCATTAGTCTCTGGAGAAAGCGTTAAATGATAACTCTAACATTTTACTGTTCTCTCTTTACATGGCACTTCCCAAAAAAGCACATAAGTAGTCATAATCTTGACATTCATTTGTATTTTTCACAAAATTAAAATAGGAAATATTGAAATTTTTGTCATCAATACGTCAGATATTAAAATAAGATTAAGTCGGGGGGTCTCCATAGCGGTAAGAAACTTGTAGCGGATGCTACACGAATAAGCCTTTTCGCTACAACTAAGTAATCCTCCTAAGCAGTTCAAATAGCCTCTAGCAGAGTCCTCTATTACAAATTTGCTCCCGAAATTAGCGATTCCATGTCTATAGCAGTATGAACAAGAAAGATGTTGTGTGGAGAGAGTTTATCACTCAACTCTATGGCTCCTTGCAAAAGCTCAGTCATTAAATACCAAAAACGCTATGCTGCAGGGATATTGACTGCTGATTGGCTGAGGAGGCCTCTGCACACACGTCCGCGCTTTTTCGCTACGTGATCGATTACATACCCACACTTTCCAGAATGTTCTAGCGCACGCGAGATACCCCTGATCATTATTCAATTTATTTTTTCTTCTCTTGAAATTTTGCAAAAAATTTTCCAACAAAAATTAATTGTGATGGAGGGGCGTTCTCCCTTCTCATGCAACTGAAAATGGTGTGAGCAGGCTTGGTGCAGGTGCCCTGAAAAATACTTGAATCGAAAATTTGAAAGCCTACAGATAGTACACTGCGCCTTTTGAACTCATCACTACTTATGAGCTCTTTTTCAACTTAAAATATTTTAAAATTAGAACAAATTCATTAAAGACACATAAACTGTGTATCAGGGAAAAGTACAATCTATTTAAAACGTTTCTAGTAGTAGCAATGTCGGAAAATTTAATTTCCGTCAAAGCTCCTCTTCCTCCTTTAATTTTAATTCGAAAAAAGCCTTAATTCAGATTCTACAATGAGTAAATATGAAACTTGGTTAGTACGGTAAGTAATTTATAAATAAATGGAGGAAAAAATTAATATTTTGAGCAATAAATGCATAATATTTGGCGACCCAGCTCGTTTGGGGGAGCTAGAATGATCTGGTTTATATTTTAATAATGCGTTATGGGGAAAAATCACAATCAATTACTCAAACAACATGATTCATCTTGTTACATTCATGGTTGATATCACTTAATACAAATTTTCTGTGATGTCATCAAGAAAAACATCAGTGAGATGTTGTTGCAAAGTCACCATTATCCCATCTGCATATTATGGATAAGTGATTTGGGTAAACTCTCTGTATCTGCACTCAAGCAAATTAGTCCGGTCGAGGGCAACGCGGTAATCTGGGAGTTTAAAGAAAATTTCAGTGTTACCTGCTACATTAAATGTGACTGGAAATATGAAGGGAAGATATGATGTCATATCGGCTAGTGAATATCAGCGTTTGACAGGATCCAAAATAAAGTTGTTGCCTTTACGTTAATTTGAAAAAATTTCACATAAAATTTTTGCAAATTGGATTAATTAAAAAAGCAAATATTGCAGAGCCTAAATGCGTTGCTGAGGTATTATGAAATATTTCATATTGAGTCGTAATTTAACTCAATCCAGATCTGACATACTTTCGTTTGCCCTGGTTTGAATTTAGAAAAGACGAAGACAAGAGGGAATTGCTTACCTTAGTGTAGATTTAACTTCATTAGAGTGGCAATCCAAGCAGTTACCTTTCGTGATTCTGTCAGTTTTGATGTTATCTTTGATATTTGAACTCTCAAGTGTTAAAATTTTACCTGTCTTAGCTCTACCCTGTTTAGAACATGTAAGCTGCTATATACAAATCAAAATCGCTCTGACTTCTCAATATCTGGCAGAAAATGAATTAACGTAGCAAGACGGACCATCAAGAGTGAAAGAAGGCAGTCAACAAACACGGGATATCGTTTACGCGAGTTTGGTCACCAATCCAGATGACGAAGCAAGATTTATGAATTATGGAATGCGAGCTGCCCATTTAGTACGTATTTAGTAAAGATTCAACTCCATGACCGAAATTTTTGAATTCCTCTTGAGAGAACACATACAATTTCTACTAAGTTAAAATGTCGTCGCTGGTCACAACCAAAGGCTTTGGATGTAATAGTACACCGCCTAATCAGGACGGCATGACGAACCATAGAATTAGACCGAACGGCAAATAAGCCTGGCACATTGTGGGTACGCTCTCATTCGTTAACTCGGAACTCATTTTTTGACCAATGAGCATCTGGACATCACTCCATAACTGCGCTTCAAATGAGATTTTGTATTGAAAATAACGTTAACCGCTTAATTTTTTTTATGAACTGATATGAATTTTGATATACCCCACCTATTTCGAATTAGGCAATAATAAATTTTCACTGCAATAACGAAAAAATGTGATTTTTTCCTCTGGATGGACTTGAGGAGTAAAATTATTGGAAGATACATCACCTGCTTTCTGAATCGCTCAGTAGAATAAAAGGTAACTGAGAAAACAAAAAAAATATTCCAGATATTATTACAAAATATGTCTGTAATTATTATTTAGTAAGTCTGTAATAAAGGGAGATTTTACCGCTAAAATAGAGCAAAAGTTGGAAATTTGAAAAGAATTCTTCATGCTAGAAACCGTAAACAAAGACAATTGAACTAAACATTCTCAGTTTTGCTCTGATTATTTTCACATTTTTAGTAATGACTTGAAAAGATCCTGAAAACGGTGTCGGTGCCAAAGGTACAGGCAGTTGTTGCGTATTTAGTCTTCCCGGCAGTTGACAGATGTCAAATTTTTACATTCGTATGCACCAAATCCTATCTCGCATTTCAACCAACATCAGCCTAAACGCTTTGGTAGTTGGGAAAAGTAGGAGCCCTGCAACCAGTCATTTTTAATCCTGAAAAATTTGAATTGTAAGCTTTCTTCTGGTATCCAGTTGGTAAAAGAGTAAAGCGAATCATTGTTTTCAAATCAGAATGCCAGGAACTTTGAGCAAGTCAAAGTTTTAGAACAGTGATAGCAACTGGAGAGAACAGAAAGACGAGCACGAAAAGTGGTAAGAGAGCATGATAAACCGTTTTCCCACTGTGAGTGTGAAAACCACAGTCAATTTATCTGAATCATCTCATGGAAGAGTCTTCCCCTCTGGATGAGCAATTTTCACATGTTATTTCTAATTCTGGCTACAGTCTTACCGATATCCGACCACGCGCTTCTCTTAACATCTCGGCATAACACCAGTACGGAGGTGATTAGATCTCTGAACACTAATTTCATGAAAATGACCCGTATTCATTCATGTATAGTCTTTGTTAATGAAGTGTCAGAGTATAACTATAAAGATGTCTTGTCTCTCTCATCGGGTTCGAGTCAACTGCAGTCTACGATATATAATAGAGACAGAAACGAGGCCTTCGAGAGTAGATGGGTCTTACTTCACAGATTTTCCTACTTTTTTCTTCTCTCTAAAATAGCGATCTGCATACGCATAACTGTCTTAGTCCTTAAGTCGAAATTCATCAATACCATCCATTTCCTTCTTCAAAGAACGAAATTTCCATCTCAGATTGTCCTTATACGCGTTACTCAGGAAGAATATATCTGGTGTGAAAAATAACAGTCTGTTGTTTCATTTGGATGGTGAAACCTCGAAATCACAAGAGTGACAGTCATGACTGCCGAATTTAAATGCTTTCCCATATATGAGTGCATCAATATGACAAAGAGATTGCTTATTTGGCAAATTTTTGCTAATACCAAGAAACGCCTTATAGGGACTACTTGTGTGTGGCTTATAAAATAATTCCTTAAATAGGCTTTTCACAACTATGCGTTCACTAACATTATAATAAAAATTTCGTAATTATTGGCGCTCATTTAGGTCGGGACATTGCGTCCAATCTTTCAATGTAATCGAATTGCCAATGAGATCTGAAAATTGGGCAATTTATGATATTGTCGAGGATCCTAAGAATCATATTTCGATACTTGAAGTTTGGAACAACAGAAAAAGGGAGAAAGCAATTTTTCACCTTAGTGGTTAAATTAGGCACCTTCAATGACATAGCTTTACTCCCCATTTCCACCGTTGTCTGCCATTCTTTCATGCTGAAACTGACATTCTTTGCTTTGTCACGTAAGGTCATTGCTGTATTAAAATTATGCAAATGTAACATTTTACTTCTGGAAAGACATTGAGGGCGTTATCCAAAATTACTGCATGAATTTATATTCTGTTACTAACCAGGTATTAACTCAAGCATTTAAATTCAATTTCTTGCATTGTTTGTATACTAGCAAATGCATGGTTTATTAAAAGATTACCCGAACTGATATGGTGCTCGTATGGAAGATATCAAGCCCGACCTTCAGTTCTCTCGAGTATTATTTATTGGAAACAGCCTGTCAAAAAAGAGGTTTCAAAGATAGTAAAGGTACTGATAACTTATAATTATGAAAACATTCCTCGTTATTTTGGTTAGTCATAAGGATCAATTTTCAGTTTCAGCCTCTTTCCATCAAAGGTTTCGAATCTGCTGTACCTGGAAATTCCTCCTCCTTCCTTTGCCTAGTCTCTCTAAGAATTGCGTAACTACTTACGCATGCTCTATTTTAAGTGCCAGTCACACATCGAGAAACAAAGGTTGTGAAATCGATCTATTGTGTTATTTCTGTCATCTTCATCTCGTCTGTTCCTTACAACTCGGTTTGTTATCGTTCAATATTGATACTTTCCTCTTTACTCCCAACTTCTCCTCCTTCCTCCCTCCCTTTCTCACTTATTTCATATTGTCCAATATATGCATGGTCCCACTTAACTCTTGACCTTCTCACCCAAGAAAGACTGCTATTACCTATAACCCTTCGGAAGATCATTAGTTCTATGATGGAGTATCTAATTATAATTTCAACTTGGCACTTAATGTAGTTTTACTGACGAAATAAGAGCTACTCAGCATCAAATGTACTAATAGTATATTAAAATTATAAAAGGTGCACAGAAAAAGCGTGTCAAAATATACAGTGTCATTTAAACGCACGACTTTACAAATTTTCCAACACTTTAGAGGAGTGTGCTTATTATTAATCAATGAATAGGTTGGGATGACTGGGGGACTGTAATTCGAAATCCTTTTAGTATGATTTTCACTTATGAAGTGCGCAATCCTACCAAGGCTGACTGAAGAAATCTCGCGCGTTCTCGAACATTCTGGAACGTGCGTTTGTACTACCTGTCTCTTAGCAAACAAGTGTGGCGTGCGTGCAGAGGTCTTTCCGTCCAATTAGCGATCAGTATTCCTGCAGAGTAGCATTGATTGTATTTCATGGCTGAGCATTGTTACAGTGAGCCATAATCCTAAAATAAACTCTCCACCCATACCTTCTTTTCGCTTGCTACTTGGACCATAGACTAGCTAATTTTGGGGACAAATTTATACACTGGAGGACTCTGCAACCAGTTGGGCTTCTCAGAGGATTACTAAGGTTTAGCAATTGGATTTTTCGCGTAGCATCCACTACACCCTCATTAGTAAAGAATATCCTATGCATGACATTTTATAAAGATATCACTACATAGAGTTTGATTCAATAAAACCACCTTTAATCAGGTGGAACTTTAAGAATTACTCATTTCATCATTAGGAAGGCATTTTATACCATTTTGACAACATGAACAGTATTAGGCATGAGACGTATTCTTTATCCTACTCACGATACGAGCCAAGGCCACAGTTTATATTGATTAAATTATGTTTTGCAATTACCACAGCAACACAAAATGGTAGAGCTGAAGGGATCAAAAAGATGCTGAGGACAAAGCCAAGGTATTAAAGAGTCTTACTTCATCTGACTTTCAGACCCAGTTCGCAAAATATTTACCTAATGAGCAGTGCACATTCCGAAATTCAAAGTTCATGATTCGTCCCCTGGACTGCTTGTAGGTGATGTCCAGTGCTTACTGACCGTTTTTTATCCGAAGGATAGGTCCTACGGCTTTATCTTTACCTTTTTTATCAATAGTTGAGATTGGCAGTGTTGGAGTTAGAAAACACCCAACGGTTTGCAACTAACTAATTACGACAACCAATTCGTAGCTGTTTGAGTAAGAGCTAACACAATTGTGAAGCAGAACACCAAGAATTGAGTAGACCAAAAATGTACTCAAGGAAACCACAATGAGTAACAGAGAGAGGGGGAGAGAGGGAGAGCAGCGTGCTGAGGAAGAGAGGAGATGAACAGGACGTGTAGGAGTCCGCACTGACCAGTGTGTGTTGACTGGAAGAACAAGGGTAGCTTTATATGAGTCACTTGGATAAGGCCACGCCAGAGCATGAGGGTAGATGTACCTTTTTATATGAAGCGAGGCGGTTACAGAAAAGAGGGGAAATTGATGGACGCATTTAGACATGTCAGACAGAGATTATTCGTCATAAGGACATAAATGAGGTCACTCCAACTTCGTGGACGAAAAACCGAGGTATTGTCGTGGAGAATGCGAATGAAAGGGGATTCCGGAAGGGCATAGAGAGTTATCCTTCAGCAGTATTCTTTAATGATATTCACCAGCTTGCAGTTTTAACAAGAGCAGAAATGAGGTGGTAAAAGTTTTAAGTTACGACAGAAGTCTGTAAGCTGTGACCACTCTAGATGAATGTGAGTGATAAACGAAAATTTTAGTTCTTAAAAAAACTGCTTTCGTTTGCTTTGAGTAGTTAATTTTAAGGATTTCGACTTGACACTCGTATGATTCATTGCAATAATGGATCAGAAATTAATTTTTTTCTATTAGGTATTAACTATTCCAAGGTACTTATAAGAACCAAAGGACTTGAGGATTGAATTCTACGATAGAAAGAGCAAAAGATTTCAGGTATTGCATCCTCAATTTAAAATGATCTATTGACTGATTATGGCTTATTGATAAAAGCAGTCCTGTTCGTTGTGGAAATGAATTTCAGCTTTTACCTCTTATTCCAAGATAAAATCAAATTCTTTTAGTATGAGCGTAATTAAAGTATACAATTTTACTTGTATTATATAATTTTCTCTTTTGTCTGAATATCTGATTGCAAGATATTCGATGCAAAGTATTGTGATTGTGTGCAAATATGTGTCCTAATTTGGCAATTAATTAACGCCCCAATCTACTTCAGGTGTCGATGTGAAATTAACTCAGAAAAGAATTAATATCTAAAGGCATAAAATAACGTCCTCAAGAAGTGGGAACGATTTCATAACACTAAAATAGAAGAAGCCACATAGAGTGAACTCCAACTTATTACGTTGGGAGTCTCTGTTGAAAACCCTTTGATTATGACATACATTCTTCCGCTCTCTGCATATCTTTATATGAGACAATTCGAAAGCATTTCAAACAGAATATTTGAATCGACTTCATGTTTTTTGGGATTAGCATAACTGAGGACAGCAGAGTCGATGTCCTGTCATGGGATAATCGATTCCCGGTGGTTTCTAAGTACCATATGTGGATGCGCGCATCTCTCAACACATCAACTGTTAACTCGGATGAAATTACATTCCGTCCGGTGGTGCATTAATAATTTTAGCCCAAAACATAATCTAGGTTAAAATAATAAGGTATCTCTTTTAATTTCACATTTCCTCTTTCGAACCTCGTAGCCATCGTTACAAAAGTGGCGGTTGACGTAAGAGCAGTAAACGAGAGTAACAAAGTTTTACACCAATTCAATTTATTTTATCATGTTATTATAGAAAATTCACACACAGACAAAAGACAAAAGATACCAATGTAAAAGTGCAATATACACAATTAAAAGACCAAAATAAGATAGAAAATTTATGAAATATAGTATCAGTGAATTTTGGTTTTAGCGTCTGTGTTGTGCAGTGAATAATAAGCTCCCTTAGCTTCCATCAACGCCGCTGGACTTCCACTTTCCACACAGCGTCCGTTTTCAAGCACGACGATGCTATTGCAGTTCTCCACAGTGGTGAGACGATGCGCAACAACAAGCGTAGTTCGGTCACCACGTTTCATTGCCTCGTCTAAAGCAGCTTGGACAATGCGCTCACTTTCATTATCCAGGGCAGCTGTGGCTTCGTCCAACACTAAGAGTCGTGGGGTTCGAATTAGTGCCCGAGCTATGGCTACTCTCTGTTTCTGACCTCCAGATAATCGAGATCCACGTGGACCCACTGGAGTTTCGTAGCCCTGTAATATATAGAATGATATAAATAAATTATCAGTTAAGGTAAAAGCAAGATTCTTCGAGATCCTCGTAGGGCCAGTCCTCTGTTACGGACTTATAATTCCAATATTGTCATTGTCATACATTCTATATTATTACTTTTTTGAAATTTTTCACCGATTCTTCTTACTGACTAACAGGTGGAAAAGAGCATTCCTTCATAGAATTGGGTGTGATTGGCTCACCAAATTCGAAAATATTATCTGTTTAACAGAGCGTAAATAATGTCTATACATCATTTTCACTATCTCTACCACTTAATCCCCTTGAGATGAAATACAGTTTCGCAACATTTCATCATATTGCAGATCTCGTCAAAATTTCTCAAATCAGTTGCACACCAAATAACAAATTAATTATAATTTAAATCAACATTTTGCAAAATATAGAGTAGAGTAAAATACAAAGGGAGGGATCAAAATATGCTGAGAATGAAGACCGAATATCAAAAGAGTCTTATTTCATTCAATTACTGGATTCGTGCAGAATTATTTCAATAGTTGGTTAACTGCTTCATTTTCTATTGTTCGTAGATCATGGAGCAAAATAAAAGTTCTAGACTTCAAGTGCTTATTGATCAGTTGGCCAAGAAAACAGGACGATACTATTTTATATGACCATAAGAAGCCAACGGAATCATAACCCGTAGCAGAGTTTATTAGAGAATTTGGAAAATCTTAATCTTTACTCACCAATGGAAGGTTACTGATGAATTCGTGAGCATTCGCTTGTTTAGCTGCCTCAATAATTTGGTCCATTGAGGGAGGCGTTTCTTCATACGTCAAACCATAAGCAATATTTTCTGCGATTGTGAGATCAAGAAGATTCGGCTCCTGTGAGACAACGCCAATTTGTCGTCGAATCCACGTGGGAGCCAGGTCTTTGAGATCCTTGTTATCGAAGAGGATGCAGCCACTTGTAGCTGGAGATCGTTGTGTTGGATCGTAAAATCGTTGGACCAGTTGGAGAACTGTTGATTTTCCACAACCGGATTGACCGACAAGAGCAACGCTTGTACCAGTGGCGACAGAATAGTCAAAACCCTTTGAAAAAAAAAAAGAATTCAATAAAGAGAATCTGCTTGATCGAGAGATCTGGAAAGTTCTTCCGAGGACATGAGTATATTATCGTTGTCTTCACTATGGAAAGTGCATACAGATGGACACTGTGAATGTTCGCCAACGCTGAGACTGATTCATTTAATCTAGGACTAAACAAAACATCCATCTGTATTGACTGACTGGTAAATGACTGGCTTTGGAAAATTAGCTGGTGAGATGCCCACTATGAAAAAAATAGACTGACTTCTTAATAATATAGTAAAAATTACTATCACTACCAATTATTCTTTGCAATGGACAACTTCTCATGCTTATTAGGAGAAATTTTCGCACCGCTTGACTTGGGATAGAGGGAAGGTATCCTGGATCCGCTCTTACGAGAAACTCGTATTTCATTACCCCTTTTATTGACCAGATATTACGAAAGTAATGAGCATTAATTTCGTGACCTCATACGTGCATCCTGACCACTGTATCACCGTGTGCCTTAATACGCCAATAATAATACTAAAGAAATCGTTTTGCTTTTCGTTGAAGAACCTACTTGAAGAACCTTGACCTTTTTGCGAGTTGGATAGCGGAAATGAACGTTTTTGAATGTGACACTTCCTTTGAAGGGTGTATCTGGGAAATCACCGTCGTCTACGGAAAGATCTGGGTTGCGGTTGATTATTCTGAAGATTCGGCCTCCAGATTCTTGTGCTTTTTTTGAATCGGGTGCAAAAGCAGCTACGTAGCCCAATTGTTGAGCAGAGAAGGTGATAGCTGAATAGGCCCTAGATAAAAAGAAATCAAAGAGTTTAATGATGAAATCCGCATGTTCAAAAGTGATTAATATGTAGGCTTAATCTATGAACAAATCTCTTCAGAGAAAATTTTACAAATCTGTCATTTTATTGAAATTCCTGTATAATGGACGGCTACCACAAGAATTTTTTGACAAGAGTCTGAAGAAATTTCAATTTGAAAAGCGGTTGACTTGATTACTCTGAAGCTCAAATGAAGGTGGGTTTTCCCCATCCCTTGACTCTCACTTCTACTGGTTAAATACTCACTCTTACAAATTAGCAGTCTCCTTCTTAGTGAACTTTCCTGGCCTATGAGTTTGGATGTTTCCTCATGATGATGCATGAGAAGCAATAATAGGACAAAATGCACTCTTCTAGTTAAAAAGTGAACTCAATAGATTATTTCTAGAATGCGGAACTAATTTAGAACGGCAAAACATGATTGACCTTCTTCATTGGTTATTAATTTCCTGTGTTCTTTCGTGAATATAATTATAACTAGAACCATTTTTTATTAAAAATTTGGGCAAGTAGAAGCGCCTGGTTAGATTTTCATTTAAAGAAATACTCATCTTCCATACTCAAGTGATACGTCCACATTCTCATTGCAACTGCGGAGCTACAATAACTGGATGTGGATATTTTGATTTTCGGTGCATTATAATAAATAGACTTTGGGAACTAAATTAAGCGATTTTTTTCTAGTGAAAAAAAAACTTTGCACACAAACAGGAAAGCGTAATGATTTGAGGAAGGAAGAGGTCAAGGTAATATCGTTTGTCAAATACCTTCGGTCCCTCCCTCTCTTAACGCATTTGAGTTACACCTTGCTTTGTCTATCACTCATTTCTCTTCATCCAAACTCCTTATCAATTTGTTTATATTGGCTCAGTCCGCTAAACTGAATTCTATTCCTTTCTCTTGTTGAAAGAGTCGTCTAAATTGATTTTTATTATGCCATATCATATACACATGGCAGGTAAATGTTAAAAGGCATAAAGATATATGAAAGATGCAAATTAGGATCCAGAAGAGAAGGATACAAACCACTAGAGGAGCAACGAACTTGCCCCATAACCACAAACCTCCACCATTAAGATGGCTATATGGCCTGATCTAGCATATGACTACAATGAGCTCACAGTTCAGATTTCCCATTAGTTCACTCTGCGTGCACCATGTACTTCTGTTTGTCTGGCTAGGTTGCGGCCTACTTCTAACGTGCATCTCCAAACTAATGTTTCTGTCGTAGCGATTTAGAGATTTTCTTAAAAGCTCTCAAAATAAGCTGCAGTCTTTCTGCAATAGTATGAATACCCGTTTGTAAGTGTTTAAAACCTGAAACAGAAGGAGGTCATTGAAGATATCTTTCTCAATTTTGCGCATGTGCCGTGTGTGAAAGCATGATATTCAGCCTAATTGATAATTAATTATGATTCACTTTCCTTCAAACAAAAAATTGAGTCTGAAAATTCGCAAACAATATCTATACGCATAAAGAAACGCTGAAACAGAGCAAATGAGAATTGCTTGAGAAAGAGAACTTACCGGAAAATACCAACGAATGTGACCTTTCCCTGCTTTAAGAGCTCCCCACCAGCATAGAAGACACCAGATACTTGGAAACTGGACAGAGAGTTCGATAACGCACTGAACAAGGCATACATTGCAGAGCTGAGCATAATTTTCCTAAAATATTACCAAAATTTACAAATAGCTCAAAGAACACTTGAAGAGCCTCAAAAGAAGAGAAGTGTTTCATACTTTGTCTTTGGTAAGGCTTCCACTTCAAATCTACGAATGAAGTGCTCCTCAGCTCCCAAACTGAAGATGGTTTTGGCAGCAGACAGACTTTCAAAAGCTAGTCCAGCTCCTTTTACATTTGCTTTGTTTCCGTCATTAGTGTATTGCATCATCTATCAATAAAAATTGGATCATTAAAATATATAACCGATCAAGACAATCCAGTGTGATGAAGGCTGAAGTCAGATTTACTTCGAAAGCACCGACAACCATGAGTACTGGAAAGAAAGCCAGAGCCACTAGAGCGATTTGCCAACTGTAGACAAAAGCGATTACGAGAGCCACAATGATGAGTGTAATAACTTCTAGGAATGAAGCAAAGCGACGTCCAGAGATATTCTGAAGTGTCGGTGCGTCAGCCGCCAAACAACCTGTCAATGCCCCTGGCTGGTTATTAGTGTCGTCAAAAAATCCTACCTCCTAAAATGAATTATTAAAGATGTAATTACAATCAAATTTCTCTTGGAAGTGAAGAACATAGAAAGAAGCACTTGCCTGACGCAATATAGATTCAAAGAGAACCACTCGACATCGTTTAGTCAATCGAGCACCTGCCACACCCCACAAATAGCCCTAGAAAGAGAGCATAAAGGTCATGGAACTCGATAAGTTTTTGATGACGTTTTCAGTATGAAATACTGCAACCCCCTCCCAAAACAGTGTTGTGGTGAAAAGTACCGGTATTTTCCAAGTAGCAACAGGAAATTCAAAACCGATATAAGAAAATTAATGTATGGCATTATCTAGAGGACCAGTACTCTCCAGCTTATCATCGAATGCAATTGTAGTCTGACAGGCAAAATCATTTTTGTTGGTATTTTCAAGTGGCAAGTTAAAGTTTTTAAATTAGTAGTTGCCTCTTCCAATTTTTCAACCTTTAGGAAAAAAAACATTAAATGAAGTTGCAAGACGACCATCCAAATTAATTGACCGATCAATAACCATAGGGTATCTTGGACAAGAATTCTGGTCAGTGATACAGATGACGAATTATGACATTTAGATACCTCGTCTTTCCTCTCAACACCCTTTTTACGGCCTCCTCTCTATTTTTTATCAAACTAAATAGAAAGTTTGCATAAATCCACATCTCTGCCAAATCAATCATGACGCAAGGGAAGTCTCTTGTTTGACTGGTTGAGTTTCACTTCAACGAAATTTGAATAAAAAAACGGTGAGTTGCGATATTAACTACTGTATGAAAATGTCCGCGGATGGGAAGGCAACGCTCTTATACCATCGACTAGATTACTGTTCCTCAGACTCAATTGCCAACAAGAACTTGCAGGGCCCAATTTCTAGTTGATTTGAGTCTTATGAAAGATTTAAAAGGGTGATTTAAACAACGCTTATGAGACCATTATACTTATCAGATTTAATGCAAGACTCCCTAAAATATTATTATAAAAAGCAGTAGTATATTTTCTTCCTAGCTGAAAGGGGAAGATATAAGATTCCGAATCTCTTAAGTCAAAACTCCATACCGCTTCCCTCAGCTATAGCAAAGCCACTGATTGTCTGAGTAGTATAATTTATACTATCTTTATAAGTAAATTTGGAAAGGGTAATAGTAACGATGGTGTCTTACCCCTCCAAGTAGGCAGAGAAAACGCAGAACGCCAAGAGCTCCAAGAACTCCAGAAAGAACTGACGTTCTTTGCAGCCTTACAGTTTTATCCATTGTTCCAAAAATCTAGTATATTAAAAGATAAATCAGACGTGGCTCATTGAAGTATGAATTTCACCAAATTGATTAAGCTTTCAAGTGCTTACATCGTAGATTTCTGTTACCAGGATTGCGAAACTGGCTTGCACACCACCGGAAATTATAGAAAGTACCATTCCTGCGATTATATATGGCAATTCTGGCGCATTCATCTTCATAATCTCCTTGGAAATCTGTTTTTTCTCAGCTCTACCCTGTTTTAATAAACAGAATCAGGAAATTAATTGCAAAATGCTCTACTTTAAGAGGAAACTTCAAGTGCATCCTTACCATGGTTAATTCGATTGATTTACCATCACTGACTGACGATACGTCATCTTGCTTTTGGAAAAAAGTGGAAAATTTATTTCAGAATTTGACGAAACTTCGACTTAGAAAAAAGAGTTCACATAATTGTCAAAGTAATTTGTTTTGTTGTAAATGACTCACAGCTTTCCTGATTTCGACGTTATAGTTATCATAAATCTACAAAACAATAAAAAATTAATGCAACTATTGAGCTCTACTTTGTTTTAATTGTTTGCAATTGGGCTTAAATATCGGTAATCTTAACTAATATTTTAGTGACAATTTTGAGAAAACCTCTCTAACCTTACTTTAATCAACTAATATCTCTTGATAACACATTCATTAAACCTTAAATTTGGGAGATCCAAATTGAAGGAGAAAAATCTCACTGGCATTTCAACCAAAATTGTAATACAAAATTAACCATGGCTACTAGGACCCACTTTATTTAAACCAAAATAAAGTCGAGGAAAGGATTGATAAGCAACGATTGTTGATAAGGTTGCTCTAAGACGGTAACACGCAGTTGTCGCTTAAATGGGAACCTCACTGTTCACGCTGCCGCCTAAGTCATTTAATTATATGGGTAGTGGAATTCATTCCTCCAACATCACCCTTTCTGAAGTGTTCCTCTTATGTTTCATATGGGGGTAAATTGCAATAATTGTTTTCTCCTTAAGGTAAAATATAACTTAGTTGAATTCATCTACGAAGGCGTACTTTACTATCTTCGGCCATCTTTCTTGCAACACTGTCATCATCGTCATCATCACTTTCTGGATCACTTTTTGGGGCTTCTGCCGTTTTAGTTTCATTCAATCCCTACAATAAAACAGAAGTAAAAAATTATCAAAACAAATTATGAAAAGTGATAAGATTTGTAAATTAAAATCCTTTACTTGTAATATGACATTTTAATTTCACTTATTATAAAATAAAATACATTATTTCAACTATCTCATCTAATTTTAATTTACTTTTTTGGTTATTTAATTTATTTGATTTTATAATTATTCTTTTTAAATGTAATTAGTTGCTGTAACTTACACTAATTTTTATAAGCTTGGCGTAATGACCATCTTCAAGTGCCATCAGTTCATCGTGGTTTCCGGCCTCAACTACAACACCCTTATTGACAACAATAATGACGTCAGCATCTCGCACTGTGGAAAGACGATGTGCTACCATGACGACGGTTCGACCGATCTTGGCGTTATCAAGTGCCCGTTGCACCGACTTTTCTGATCTAGTATCCAGAGCTGATGTGGCCTCGTCTAGAAGAAGAATTTTGGGTTTCCGAACCAGGGCCCTTGCGATGGCTAGACGTTGTTTCTGACCGCCGGACATTGCACCCCCACCTTCTGCTATGTACGTGTCATATCCCTGATGAAAAATAATAGCAATTAAAAATCCTCAGG
Source organism: Hymenolepis diminuta (assembly GCA_900708905.1). Taxonomy (NCBI): domain Eukaryota; kingdom Metazoa; phylum Platyhelminthes; class Cestoda; order Cyclophyllidea; family Hymenolepididae; genus Hymenolepis; species Hymenolepis diminuta. The sequence continues at coordinate 705,387 of CAADRB010000052.1, read as the reverse complement.
TGCAATGATCAATGAGGACATAGGATGCCAAACTTCAAGTTGTTTTAGGTCAAATAAAGGTCAGGGATATCAGAATTCTATCCTTAAGATTAACATGGATAAGGCACAAAGAATGAAAAGGAAAATACTTCACATCTATTTGAACACATTTTGCAACTAATAAGTTTGTGAATATAAAGATGGAAATAGCACCCACCACCACCGATCATCTAAACTTGATCCCTTTTTCTGCTGATGAATGTAAAATAGGATTGTAAAAAATGCAGACAAATGCTAACCTTCCCCCTTGAGAATAAATGTCTCCAACACTTCCCTACAGGAGCCTTTATAGCTGAGCTTAACTTAGGTATTTTTAGTGCGTTGAATTCCAATCCATTTCATTGTCTCACACGTTCAGTCCCATTCCTGTCATATTCCATGATTTCAATCCTAGTGAGTGACTGCCCCCAACACCTGAATGTCTTCATTCCTCGAGGATCATTTTTCAGAACATTCACCGTGCTAATCAATTTTAGATTTCAATTTTATTATATTCTGGAACTATACTAATTCTAATACTACAAGTTTAGTTGGGGTTTAGAAGATAGAATTCAAGGTATTTCAGTTCGCCTCCAGTCATACTTCAAAATTGCAAAGGTAACTTACATCAGGAAGTTTGCAGACGAATTCATGGACGAGTGCTTGTTTAGCTGCTTCTTCTATCTCCTCCATAGTAGCATCTGGAGCGCCTAATCTGATATTCTCAGTTACCGTTCCAGCAAAGAGGACGGGTTCTTGTGAGACCACACCCATTTGTTCACGGAACCATGCGATATCAAGCTCACGAATATCATGTCCATCTACGAGGACCTAAAGAAAGAATCAGTCATTTTCACTATTTCAAACAGTAGATGGTGACGCGGATATCAAAATATACTTACAGAACCATCATCCGCATCATAGAATCGTTGAATGAGTTGAATCACTGTGCTTTTTCCTGACCCACTTGCGCCGATAATTGCAACCGTTTGACCACCCTTGATAGTCAGTGTGAGACCATTCAAAACTTTTGCTGCCCTCCTGGTTGGATAAGAGAAATGCACATTTTTGAAGGTAATTTCACCTTTTAGGGTATCCAGGACCGTACCGCCTCCACTTTTGTTGATTGGTGGAATCTGTTAAAAACAAAATATTATTGATGTGAAATTTTGTTAATTTCAAAATTCAATCAATTCTTCATTGAATATTCCCTATTCATTTGATTCAATTTAAAAACATTTCTTCAAGGAACATTTTTACATATAATCTTCTCGACATCCAGTTTTCTCAAAAGTCTGATCAAGACAGGACCCCAACGCTATCAACTTAATGAGTTACCTAAATCTAACTTTTCGATCACATATTTAGCTCAAACCAATTAGTTTCTCTTCTTCCTTCTCCTCAATTACAAAAACTCCCTTTGGGTTCTCTTACAAACCTGCAACATTGCACACCGAACTGTCAAGTCACTGTGCACTGATGTTATGAAATTGCTTTACAACCACAGGTACTCAACTCTTTAGTTTTCTCTCTGTCTCTATTTGCTGCACCTTGTTAGAGCTTTTTATCAGCTGTTTTCGTCTCCCTTCTTTCGGGCAATCAAACTCAATATGGAGAGAATGTCAGAATTTAATAGACCATATTTTGGTCTTACAAAGTGAATAATGAGCAGATAGACTATGAAAGTCCATGTTAATTAAAACAAAATTATCTTCCTAGATTAAAATATATTGTTAATTATGTTTTCTTGGCTTTACCTAAAGATATTTTATTAAATGAATAATCAATAAAGAAGCTTACGCGATCGATTATGGGGAATATTTCTCCAGCTGAAGTCATGGCAATATTGAATGAATCGATTTGTGATAGGGCCTGGCCGATTGTAATTGCACCAATCAACATGGTGAATACTACCTGAACGGGAAAGTTTTTTATCTAAATTGTGACAAGTACTACCTACCATAATAATGTCACCGGCATTTGATTCCCCCTCATTTAATAAAACGATGCCATAATAAAATGTTATCGCGATTAGTATATAGATGAAGGCTTCAGACATTCCGAGTACTAAGGAAGCAATGAAAATTCATTATCAGATATTAAGCTTAAAAAGGATATTGTAAAATCCAAGAGCAAATTTACCTCCATTTATACTGACTGACATTTTAATTCCGCATTTTTCAGCATCATCAAGTTCAGAGACGTAACGTTTTTGCTCTGATTTCTGTCCTTCAAAAGCAAAAATTGTCCTGATAGCGCCAAGAGCTTCACTAGCAATACTATTGGCGCGTTCGTACGACTTTATTGACCTATTTGTGTACTTTCGTACAACATATCCAAGAACACCAAAACCGATTGCAATTGGAGGGAATACAGCACATCCTACAAGGGCAAGTTTCCAGTTCTTTGTGAAGGCAATTATGAGACCGCTAACGAAAATGATGATGCACTGGATGAAAATTCCCAGCTTTTCACCAATACCAGCTTCAATTTTATTGATATTTTCTGTGAGTTTTGTGATTAAACCGCCAACAGTTTGTTCGTCGAACCAAGCCACATCTTGGGCAAGAATTCGCTGAAAAAGGAATGAGAATTAAATAACAATTACCTTGTATAGTAGAAGACGAATCTTTCTTGCTTGCAGTTTTGCATTTGACTGAAGACAAAACATTTGTATGAATCCAACAAGGAAGGTCGCTGCTCCAATAATAGCAAAGTTATGAATAATCGGTAAAAACGAGAAATTTCCACCAATAATTAACCCAAGAAAATCGTTGACGAGGTCAGAAAAAACAAAAAATGTAATTGGCATTGAAGAACCAACACCACAACTCATTAATATTCCAAGTGACAATAATAATATCTCATCCATTGAAGCGTATTTCATTAAAGTCCAAAAATGAACTTTGGCTTTGGGACTACAAACACAATTGGATAATAAAATATAACCTACGGTGGAGTTTCTTCTTCTTCTTGAAGTTCTTGCCCATCGTCGATTTCTTTTTTTAATGAATCAGTACTCATCGACAATTAGGAATGGTGAAAGGGAGTTAAAAGTAATTTAGATATCCAAAAACGTGCCTTTTAAAGTTCATCTCAAGGTCAGATTTTTCAAATACTATAAACAAAAATGTTTTTCTAGCAAAATAAAGTAATAAGAATATATGATATTTAGAAGATATTAAATGTAATTAACTTGTATATAATAAATGCGTCTTTTGTATTTACTCTCTTTAATTATCTTTAAGGTTACATTAGGTGCTGATTTATTTTTCTGTCATTATGACTGAAGTTTTTGTATAAGTGATTACACTATTACCAAATGCCATCCGATCAGTTGCAAAAAATTTTCGAACATCGCCTTTTTACTGGATTTAGAATGCATCAGCTAATTCGAAAATCCTTCTGCTGCCTGCTCATTGGTCATATTGATTCCAAATTACTTATTGCAAATTATTCAATTCTACAAGTATCTAGAAAAGACCGATGGGTAACCTGAATGAGTTACTTTGAAAATTAAAGAGAAATCTATATAAATCATGATAAATCTTCATTCGACCATTCTAGTGAAAATTTAGTTTTCCAAATGGAATAGATGGCTTTTAATTATATCTTTTTCTAGTCTATCGATAATTTTATCACGTGCTGTGCCTCCTGCTTTATTACTGGATAGTTAGTCAACCTGATTTTTGCGGAACCTAATAATAATATGCCATAGACAGCAAATGTAAATCAACAACTGGCGATCAGAAATGATTGACCAGTGATAAGACCTTGACTACAGTATCTGTTATAATTCGCTTTTCTCTGTAGGATACCGTAGCCAACTCTTAGACTCCCTAAGACTTGCATTAATTACAAACTGGACTGGAAAACGCCAAAATACAAAATGATCCAAACTCCCATATCAAAATAGGACATTGTCGAAGAACTCCGTGGTCTGCGTCGAAATCGTCTGTCTGCCATCATCTTTCTACTTTTCGAAGTGAAATAAGGTCGGATTCTTGTGCTGTGTCGAGGAAGTGAGCTGCTATCTGTGCCTCCAGCCGATATGTGGATGATAATGGTGAATTGGTTTGCTACTGCGTCGCCAGATAATGACGTGAAAGAGGTCTATTGAGGCCACATCGATCGAATAGGTAGAATAGGCCAAGTCATTTATGTAGTCGGATCATTTCGGAGGTAGCAGGCAAGCCATCCCCAATTCATTAATAAGTAAATTAGGTTTATACACAAAACATTTCTCCATTTGACGTCAGTCATGTCTCGACGTGATGAGAGATACATGTTTAGGTATCTATGTACAAACACGCAAACACACAGCGGGACAGCCTTTAGACACTGTAGTGAAGATCTTATCGCCAGTCAATCATTCCTAATCGCCAGGTGTTGATAGACATCTGCTAACTATGGCAGAATTTATTTACGGTGTGGTTGGAAAACTCAAACAAACAAAATAGCCTGTGTTAGGAACTTATATTTTGTTCTGATACTGAGGGTTTAGTTAGTTTTGTATTCGTAATTAATGCATCACTTAGGAAATATAAGTGTCCGCTAAACACAAGCAGAGCAAATCTTATCAATTATCAAAAGTGCTTTTATATATTTATTGAAGTAAAATGATTTTTCCTTGATAGTTATAAAGGTAAATGACAGAATGATCGCGGATGGCCGGGGATCTTCCCGGTAAACGTAAATTTTAGTATTGCCATGGTCTGCAGATCTGCTTGCCTCTTTAAAATATGACTCAAATAATTATTTCCATAGTATTTTCACGTATTTAACACTGTCAAGTGTTATTCTTGAGATTGTATTTATAGTATTATCAGCATTATTATCTATAATTCTAATGTGATAACATCCCTTTTGATGTACAGTGGTATAATATGGTGCATACGCACAGAATAATTACAAATTAAAGCCTCACAAATAACCATAAACTAAGCATTAAAGCACTGGTTAAGTAAGTAGCTTATATTCAAATGCGGGACAATATTTACTTCTTATTTTAAAGCTTACGGTATTTGATCATTGTAAATAATATGGCATTTAGTATTTTGAGATTGTATTGGGATTCAGCAAAAAACTCACAAATCAATTAATATTTAAAAATAGTCTTTTTAGTATATCAAGAGGATAATAAAATAAGAAGAAATTGAACAAACGGTGCGTCTAATCGACAATTGGCTACAAAGATTGAGGTCAATAGGTGAACTATTAGAGCATATTATCTGTCACTTATTCTAACTTTATTAGATTGGGTATGATGGTGGAGGAGAACATTGATTCTGTTCCAGATAGTTTGATTGACTCTGCAAATATTTCCTTTTCATCTTTATTTAAGTTATTAAATAATGATCGTGATGATCTCCTCGGTCAGTTGCGTCGTCGAGTTCTACGACTTAAGGAGATTGTAGATGAGAAATCGGTATGTTCATGCCTAATTATTATTTCTTTAGAATCGCAGAATACCAATAACACCACGTGAGAATGCTTGTCTTCGAACATATTCTCATGTGCTGGAGGAAGATGATTATCTAAAGGCGAATGCAGATGACAAGATGAATAGAATTCTACTAGCCGTCAAATCGCACGATGATAAATCGTTGGGAAATATCTCTTTATTTCCGAGTACGTTTTTGTTATTTTTTCTAAAAAAATAGAAGATGAGGAACAGCCTGTTGTTGCTGACGAAGAACTTAAACTTGAAACATTGATGTCCGACTATGTTCAAAAAACTCATCAGGAATTCACAAAGGATGACTTCAGGAATCTTCGCATAGCGGATATTATTGCAGCAGTTGATACAGAAAGCGGGAACCCCAAAGCTAGCAAAAAGAATAAACGAAAACCATCTCGATCGAAAATCTCGGCAAAACAAGCTCGCAGTGCACAACCTCCTAGTAAAAAGAAGAAGTCAAAGTCAGCATCTTTCTTTAATTTATATATGATTCTTATATTCGTATAATTTTGCCTCTACTTTGTTTTAGTGATGAGTTGTGCAACTTCCCTCCCGAATTGATGCAGTAAGTCCAGTTTATTTCTTTTCAATCCCAATTTCAATTCTGCCTTCTATATTACTAAATTTGATGAATTTTTGTTACTTAGATACGTTCGTGGTTTCTTCAATGCTTTGCGCATTATACTGCTCAATATGGCTGATCCTGAAGAAGGGATTTCTACAGAACAAATTTGCGAAATTGTTAGAGTTTGGTCATCCGATCATCGCATTCGCCGAATTAATTCACAGTGGATATCTAGGGTTCGTTCTTGATTTCGAATGTTTTATCTCTAATTTATTACTTTACCTCTAGGACCATTTATTTAGGTGACTTTAGTTTAGTAGCTGAATTAGCACCTTTTAATGAGTGCGAGCTATAGCTTAATCATGTTCGAAATCGTCCATTGCGCAGTTTTGATTTCTTTGATGTGATTTTTGGATAAGGCGTTAAAACTAGCAGTTGATTTATCACACTTTTCAATATCTTTTGGTCAATTTCGATGCAGCTTCTCTGTTGATTTTTATTGGTTCTTCCTCTTAAAGACCTGTGTCTAACTTCCATTTTGAATGTGTCTCTTTTGTAAGGTAAATCCGTTATACGCTATTGTAGTGCTTGGAAGTCTTGTTTCTGCCGGTATGATCTATGTGCCCCGCTGGGTATCACTATGCTACACAGACCCGGAGGGAGAGAAAAGACAAAACTGTAGCTACTCCTTGGTACTCTAATAATTAAACTGACTATATGAATGCACACAAGTCACCTTCTTATTACTTAAGCTTGAATCAATGACTGTTCTTATCCGGACTAATAGTCAAACAACCACGAGCGGTGTGTGCCTGTATATTGATAAGGACGATGGAAAATTTGGAGACAAACTGTACAAAGATTACAAATGGTGAAAGCAGGCGGTCATTAGCCCCAGGTCTACTAGGAGCGATAGCGACCGATGATCATGCAGCCTGGCCCAGTTAACGGCCACATGAAGCTCTCATTTCGGCTTCTTCATTGGTCCACTCTGCTTGTGGGCGTGTGTTTCACTTTTGTCCTGCGAGGCCGTGAGCCTACTTCTAACAACCTTGAGGCTTATATTATTCTTTAATTTTATTGAAAATCAAAACATCATCGGAATGATAATAGCTTTTGTCTCCATTAACTGTCAAGCTGTCAGGATTGATGTACACCCACATGTTGATAGTGATGATAAATGACTTGGAAACAAACTTTGCAGCTTTGAGTTTTGTTTTGCAATAAGAACCCCCACTCTCTATCACCTCTAGTAAGGATGTTGAGCGAATTTGAAAACATTTGTGATAATCGCTCATGATGGCATTGTTATTGTTTGAAATCGTATGGAATATTTGGCAATTGTAATTCAACTTCCCAAACCTCCTAGATGGAAGTGTTCACAACAATTGATTCGTGTAGAAGGAAAACTTCCTGGAGCCTCTCTCTTCTGAAGAATTCACATTCCACCAGCTCTTTTTTATCAAAATAAATTAGTGCAGTTGGCCATCTGCATCACTTGACATGCATCAATGAGCATTAATCTCGTAACATTGGACTTAGCAGACATACGCTTTACCACTTTTTACCAACTCCAGTTTGTATGTTTGTGGGTTTAAGTTCTATCATTTTTCCTTTAAATTTGTTGTCATTCAGAATAAGTATTTTTGAGTGTTTGTTAGAAAGAAAAGTGCCCGCTTTGAGGGAAAGTTACGCTAATTAATTATCATTTATCTACCTCATTCATTATCCATCCCATTTTCTTCTGTTATCAATTCTGGCGTAAAAGTATTTGAGAAGGAAGTGGGAGACATTGAGCCGTCTGTGGGTGGAGTGGAAGACAATTGCGGTAGACCCGGCGAGTTGGGTCAGACGCCTGAAAATAGCCGATCGGTTAGGTAAAATTGACTCTGAGTTGACAACGTTTATGTCTTGTATTGGTGGAGATCACATTGCATTATCACACAGGTCTTGAGCAGTCTCAGATGTCCAACCGAATAGTAGGATAAAAAATGAAGTATATATATATATTTATTTACACACAAAGAATCGATTTAAGAAAAATGGATAGAAATTTTGATTGTTATTTTTTATTTCCCGTATCAGGGATGAAAGTATTCCCAACTTTGTATCATGGGGAAACGACTAAACGCAGTGGAAATGAACGTTCATAAAGAGGGAGTATGTTCACAGTTTATTAGAGAATTGTGGATTACGTGGTAGAAGTGAATCGGAGAATCAGGAGAATCCTACTTCATCGGAGCTCTAGAGTTATCAGGTCTACTGTTTCAAATTGAAGTTTTCATCATCTTTTCATGATTTTCGAGGCATCCTTTCACGGAATTCTTGTATCAGCCTTCAAACGGACAAAGAAGTCCGCCATTCGACAAATTATTGTTGGGTTTACGGTAATCGATCAGTCAGACCCTCTTCATTTCACTTTTATTTTCAAAGAATCGGCGATACTTAAAATCCAAATATCAATTTCCTCTTTTGTACACGTTTCAGTTGTGCTTGATGTGCAGTAATGCAGGGAATGGAATTCTTTGTAGGATCCCCATCCAACTTTCGTTTTACAGCATCATCGGCTATACATTTAACATTTATTGGTTAGTCGGTGTAGGTGAGAGAGCTCATTCGATTGAACTTGTGATCGTTTATTTGGAGAGACGATGTATCCAGATTTGCATCGACGTATCAATAAGGAATTAATAAATTTGATCACTGCATTTTCCTACAATTCGTCTTTCACTCACCATCCATCACATTTCCTATTCTTCTTATCGTGTAGTAGACGTGTCGGGGTAGACATGGTAATAAGATCTTGTTAGTTAATAGCGGTTCCGACAATTGCTGACCTGTGTAAAAAAAGCATCAACTTAGATACTCAGGAAACTGTCAATCATAAACATTTCTTGAAAATTTAATCGGAAAATATTTCAAATAAATTCAGATTAACAGTTTTTTTTTCCATTGTTTCCATAGTGCGAAGACTGGTCAGAATTTGTGCGGCCTGCGCTTTCACTTCTCGCCGGTAAGAACTCGACCCTCGTTTTGGCCTCTTCCCCCAATTTCGTACGATTCGATTCTACCACTCACTCTTGGCATTGGCTTGGTTACCGTGATACCACCTCTCTAGATGACCCTGTTGAGGCTACCGAGTCCGAAACCGCCATTTTAGCTCGTTTATTCAGCCTCTGGGCAAGAAGAAATGACCTCAGTAGTTCCGGCGGTGATAGTCGCAGACAACGCCCAAAACCCTCTTCTCGTAACAATGTCGAGCATGACGAAGACAAAGTAGATGATTTCTCAGACAATGTAGGAGAACAGGAAGCTTCTGTGGGAACGGCCACAAAGTCTCGACGTCGACAAGTTAAACTCGAACAAGTGCCACCCCCGTATTTGTGAGTTCTTTCGATAAAATGCGTTTCAGTAGTGTTCATGTAGGTTCTAGGTAAGTATGTAGATGTGCAGATTTTTATTACAGGTAAAGTGCATGTATGTATGCTGGAAGAAAAACAGGTAAAGAATGGAAACAGCAGGATTCAAAAGTAAACTTCACATATATCTAGTGTCGCTAATTAATGTACGTGGGGCAGTGACAGAACCTCTAACCTGCAACATCTCTAGAGCCAAAAAGCAACTGATCCCTTCAAAATGTCTACAATTATCAGCTCTATTACGGACTTGCTAAAGTAGTGGTAATAAGTATCTGGAAGCATCAGACACTTTAAAACTGCGAGAGGACTGATCTTAAGACTACGCTTTCGCGGAGCCATGACATGTAAAGAGCTAGCCCAGCGGATTCCTTCGGGAAATCCCGCAGCCAAATTTCATCGAAGACGACTTCGCCTTTTGGCTGTTAATAAAAAATCTCCCCAGTTATTCTTATACTAAATCATCTTTTAAGTAAGGAGAACAAGAAAGAAAATTTTCACAAAGTCCATGACAAAGGAAAATCGATGAAAGTGGTAAGGGAGTCTGATTTGACCCGGTGGTCGTGGCTGAAACGTCCAAGGATGTTAATTCTGTCGACAAAATTAGTTAAGCTCATTTAGCAAAACCGTGGCAAAAAGCTTAGCATCTTTTCATCATGTAGAAACGTCCAAACGTACTGGAAGTAAAACAGTTCAATTCTGAGGGAGTATTTAAGCAGTAGAATCGAGAATCAGGGAATTAGGGGAACCCTGCTTCATCTGAGTCCCAGAACCACCGAGTCGACTGCTTTTTCCACAGAAGTTTAATCGGACTCAACTCATTATCTTTTTCATACAGAAATTCTGGGTGACATGCTTTCATGTGGTTCCGCAGCCATCCTTTTTTTCACATAATTCTTGCCGCATTCATTTACGGGACAAACGTGGTCTATCGTTTGGCAGATTATCCTTGGGTTTGTAGTGATTGATCCTTCAGTACCCTCTCTTCTCACTCATTTACTAAGAGTCAATGACGCCGAGAAACAACACTTCTCTATCTTACGCAAATCTTTGTTTTAGGTGTTTGATGATGCGGGATCTCGTTAATACGGATTACCAAAGGTCGATTGTTTCTTAGTCTTTTTCACCTTATATATTGAGTTTGACTTAATTCTGCCCAAGAATTATTCCTCTTTACTTGGTTTGCAGCAGTCGTATAATCCTCATTAAATAGGGGAGGTTATGTATGCATTTTTTAAATCCCGTCTCTGGTTTGTCCACATCAACCCATACAGTGCCTTTCATAGTCGTTTCAGAGTAAGGTACTTTTTCTTGTGACTTATCAGAATCAATTTTAATTTCGTTTTCTTGATAATTTCTAGTACCACTGATTGGCAATGCGCACTTTCAACTCCTGAACAGCGTCGTCAATTTCAAGAACAGGTTAGTTTTTAATGCGTTGTACTAACATAAAATAAGTAGCGTTTAATTTAACTTTTCGTTTTTCGTCAATCAAGGAAGAGAAGCGTTTCTCCATGCCTTGGGCACCTTTTGTCTACAATCATCATGGCTACGCCTCAGTTGTGGCCCCCGTTTTTAGAGATGGCAGTGGAAATAGAATGCGGGCGGCTCTCTCCGCTAGAGATCATCCACTCCTACGAAATGATCGACCTCCTTGGGTATCGATTTCGGAGATTGTTCGTGATGCTGTTGCTAGGCTACCGAATGGGGAAGGTACAAGACCCGAAATCGCAATGTTGGTTCAGGACAGTGGGTATCTTGTTACATCATTTAATTTTAAACAGGTTAGTTTCACTACAGTTTTAGTAGCTTCCCTCCTAGTTAATTAGATGGGATTATTCCAGTTAGTTCTTTTACATACCCTGCCCCACCGGTTTAATTAATGGTAAAGGTCTAGCTGACGCTTATATAAAATTAAATGTTATAAAGGTCAAACGATGGTTAGCGAAACCGTGTTTATGATCCCATACGCTATTGATTAAGGCCCTAAGTAAAGATATTGGAAACATCGAAACAGTCCCTCTGTGTGGTGTATCTGCATTTTTCTATCATAATGTGGATGATAGTAGATTGACGCTGTCCAAAACATTTCTTGACAAAATGAATGATAATGAGTTATAAACCCTATTTTTTCTTCCTATGGGATATAAAGCGCCTTAAATATGTTGTTGTTGATTTCAGCTCAACCAGTGTATTAGTTCTGCATTGGATCGTCTACAAAGTGAGGGTGAAAATTCTCCCGTAATGTACGACTCTGCTCAGAGACTCTGGATCTACAGATTTCGACACCTCTCGGCCAATGACTTCTGTAAGTTCTCAATCACTAAATAGATATTTATTAAGGTATGTCATATAGATAAGTAAATTCATGAAAGTGCCTAACTTTTATAAGATGCATAAAAGATGGAAATAAAGATCAAGAAGTTTAAAAATAGTGTATTTCCTGATCTAGACAATGGCGACACTGACCTCCTATGGTTCAGCTTTCCCATTGGTCCGTGCTCTTTGTACAGGTGTATGCACTATCCTTTGGCTAGCTGTCTGGGTTGCGGACCTACTTCTAACTTGTTTGTAGCAGTTTTTATTATTTTGAATCTTACGCTTTTTTTCGTTTTCCGATAGTCCGAATGTACAAAGAGCAAAGTGAGTATCAACGCGAGCGTTTCCAACAAATCTACCCTCGTGGATGCGTTGCTGGTGGAGGTAACACTGGCCAACGTCCCTCATCAACATTTCGGAGTTCCCGGGGAATTCCAAGGGGGGCTCCACGTCGATCCTCCGCCTCCATGGATATTGAGGAGATGAATGAGGAAGACAGCATTCCAGATATCGATGATTTAACTCGAGAAAATCAACAAGTATCAGACGATGAATCGATGAGTGCAGGTGACAATGATGATTTTCAATCTTACTCTGGGTCGGAAATTGATACTTCTCAGGCGAGGAACATGCAGCAATATCACCATCATCAGCATCGGAAATACGATCCCTCCCATTTGCGGAGAGGTCAACATTTCCAGTTTCCATCCAATATGTACTAATGCCATTTCCATAAGAATGTTTCCTGTAAAATATATCATGTATTTTGGCGTGCGGTTTTGTTGATTTAACTAAATTTGTATAACTTTCTCGGATTAAATGTTCTCTTTTTATATATTCCATATAATTTTTTCACCATTATTTTCATTATGAATTCGTAAATATCTTAAATTTTCCATTCTGTGGGTCAACATGATCTTACTCTTTGATTCGACATGAAGACTCCCCTGTTTCCTCAAAACCTGCGCAACTAAGTAATCTGAACTGCACCAAATTCAGGACACTTGGCGCTGTCAACTCGCTGAATCAGTTTGATCTGACTGGTCGACCGTCTGCAACCATCCGCCTCAATCACAATTTCTCTCTTAGTCCTCCAATTTTTCTCTTTGTACTCGATAAAGCTCTTCAATGGACAATCTCTTCTCCCCATCTTGTGGTGAAGATCATGCGAAATTAGAAGGGTAATAGGTCAGTAAGAACTCATTAGTCTCTGCCACTTATTCCAAAGTAAATTTAATCTGCTTAATAATTCCCGATCAGCTGTCCCTTTACGGGACAAATGGGCTTTCTAAAAGTTAACTGGAAGTAACGGTCCTTCACAATATCAAAATATCAAGGCTTGAGTCGGATCACGTCCATATAGGATGGGAGGAAGAAATAGAGAAAAAAGGGAGGGGTAGGAGGAGGATTCGGGGACGGGAAGGAATGCTTAGAAAGAGTTGGTGATAAATTGGGTGAATTTTCGTACGCTAGGGAGAAATGACTGTTTTGCCTTCTTAGTTTCATTATACGTGTTTGATAGAATGCTACAATTCTTCTGCGGCCCATTACAGCTTAACCGAGTAACACTCAAATAATCTGTTTGCCTTAGCCAAGGTCAAGACATTATTTGAAATGCTTTTATTACTATTTTAATCAATAACAAGGCAGAAAATTTACAACTTCTCATTGTGAAAAAGCAACTAAAGTCGTTTAACGTTGGGCCTAATGAATGATAAAGGGGGAAGGAGGGGAGGTGAAGGATTGAGTCTCTTGATTTCTGGATTTGGATTGGGCAATATTTACACTTAAGAAGTACCTCACCTCCCAAAATTCACCAACCCAGAGGTCTACTCGGTAACTACGTTTGGTGGAGACACTGACTTTTACCTAACTGCCAATTAGTCACCCAGGCTTATCCAGTGCGGTTGGCCATTCCGACAACTAGATGCGCACCGAGGGGTATCCAAGCCATGACCTTGGACTTCGTAGATGAATTAGTTGTAGACCATGTCACCGGTGAAAAAATAGGCCCAAGCTTTTTTAAACCCATTGATATAATGTGCGTATTACACATACTAAACAGGCTTAGTGGAAAGTGAAAGAAAGATGTGCTTCTTGATGATCAATGATAGACAAATAATTTCACGAGGAATGAATTATCGTCGAATTGCATTGCCATCCTTGGCGCTTCAGCTTTCTAATACACATCCGCACAGTTCCATGTATTTTCTAAAGTCCCCTTCAGTAATCTATCGTAAACCCCTGCACAGAGTCTTACTCTGTATGATTAGCAATTTTATTCCTCTTTTGTTAGGATGATTTGAGGTGACACGCCAAATATGAAAATTTGAGTCAGTAACACTTGTGTCTGGCATCAGTTTGGCAGTTTCAAATAAGTTGGCACTAATGGGCAATCAGAATTGTTTTATTTTTTCCCCATTAAGTATTAAACTAAAAAAGTAAGCATATCAATTACATATTACCCATCAGGGATCTCTGATTAAGTTTATATATTGCTCACCATGATTCATTTTAAGTGAGATTTAAAAAATTTCACGTTGGTTCCTTTGAGTAGGTAATAATACAAATAAGTAAGATTATTTGAAGATGTCTCAAAGACGGAATCAAGAAGTATGGAAACCTGCGCAATTCAAGGATTATTTTTAATTGATGAAAACAGTTATTAAGTCATGTTATTTTTATTAAATGGGATTAGATTATATTAATGGTCACAAAATCAAGAATTTTTGTTATAACCTTATTAGTCGCAAATTCCAGAGGTCAGCACTAACGCCTTCATGATCTGCCCCAATTCCTCCTCCTACTCCTTCTTCCTTTTCCCTCTCATTTATTCCCAACTGTCCAATAAACCCGTGGTCCCGCCTATCTCTTGGTCTTCTCACTCAGGAAGGACTTGTAGTGGGTCACCAATTTGTAGCGGTAGATAGCTAACAGCAAATGAAAGAACACCAAGGATTGCGTTGACCAGGTTGTATTGAACAAACCTCAGTACAGAGTCTCAAGGCAAAATAGAGAATTGAAGGAGAAGGGTTGAGCAATGGGAGATGCGTTTGACGAGCTAGGGTCTCCCGTGTGTATCGTGTGTGTCTAACGGAAGGCTATTTATAATCGACAGTTTGGGTGAGGACACGCATAAGGATATGATTGTATGCGTGCTTTAATTGGTCAGGACAATTGTAGGAAAAGGAAGGGCCAGTGCAGACTGGACTGGTCAATAACAAAGTCGACTAAGCGGTGTCTTTGCGACTATCATCCGAGGTATGCTTAGCTCTTCCGATCGATGAAAATAGGTCAGTTGAGGACACAAGATGTTTGTCTATAGAGTGCTTGGGTCACAGAAAAGGTTAAAAGTTTACAGAAATTACTATAAGGACGAGATAATTAAAGTTTGGCGATTACCAATGACGTAAGATAGATATTTCGGAGAAGAAGGGATTCATCCTTCAGGCTCTTGTAACCTGTTAACTTTTGGAAGATTACTAGTTCCATGAAAAGATATCTTAACCTTCTTTGGTCTCTCTGTCACTTCATTGCGAAAACAACCGGTGAATTTTTCTCATTATATGACAGTCAAATTTTATTAATTATTATGAGACAAAAGTTAAAAATTTATGTTATGGAAAAGCGTCTGGAACAGGAGAGCTAAAAATCTAGAGATAAGAGTAAAATATCGATGAAAGTGTTACCCCATTTGATTTTTTATTCCAAGTTGTACACTGTTACTGCTCAAGAGTTATGATGTGTCGCTTCATAATCTAATATCCCGAATTTTGAATGTCAGGATATGTGAACTAGTTACCTGACAGAAGTCATATCAATGAGGTTATGGTTTATGTCCCGTATGATCATCAAGTTGTCAGGAATGACGTTCGCTGCGTAATGACAAGGCGATGGGCGACTTGGGGACCGTCTGTGGGAAATGTTCATCCTAGAAAAAGGAAATAAACTCCGCATCTTTGATCTTTGTTTTGACGACGTCCTATCAGTTGGCCACTGCATTTTCCCCAAATGGCTAAGACGACAAAATGGTAAAAATATTCTCCCTTAAAATTGTCCATAGTTGTTTTGTATTTTCAGGCTGTTCCAATTTTATGGGAGTCGAGTTAAAAAAAATTTACTTCCATTTGCGCTTAGAATTTAAGACAGAAAGGTCACGCATAGTGAGAGGTCACCGAAAGCTACTGAAATGAATATGATATTGAAATTGCGTTGCCATTACCGATTTTAACGAAAACAGAGGTTTCTAATAAAGCTTTTAAGCAGTCTAAATTTTAAAAATTTCAATTTTTAAAGATATTTTCAAATATGTCTGACGGTCAAAATATTTTTTTAAATTTAATTTGTCTGTTAATGATTAACAATTGATTAAAATTAAACTAACAATTTAAACTATTAGTAAAATAAAAAATAATTTAAAATTAATAAATTCAAATTAAAAATTCGAATTTTTTCATATTTTTTAGATTTAATTTACGAAGACTTTAATTTTTAAAGTGCTACTGAAATCCGCTAAGGAAGAGCCGATTTAACGATTTTTTACGAAACAAATAAGCGCAAATGAACGGAAGACGTAGCTGGATGTGGCGCTTGATCTTAACCTCGCAAATCCACATTTAAGAAAACATATTTTTATAAAGACGTCAAATCGCCTTCATCTATTTATAAATTGCTCCTGCATTGTTTATTTATTTACCATTTACCATTGTTTATTTACCATTTTGTGTACGTTTCAAGGTCTTCCTACTCTTTTTCCGCTGGGTCACCAACTAATTTTAAAGAGACATATTAACATGACATTAATTCATCAGTTTTCAGAAATAGGTTAGGTAAATAATGGGATTTTCTCCATTTTTATTATTAAAGAAGCATTTCATTAAGATAAATTTTCTTTTTAGGGATTCAATCTAAACTGCGAATTACATCGAATCAGACATCAGAGTCAGAGCATTTAGAGAATTCTATCAAAAGGAGAGGTTGTCAAAATGGATGAGCTTTCAATGAAGAGTTGTGATGACCAACAATTCGAGAAATCAAATTAGCGGGTTTCGCCATATTTGCATTTATGACAATTGGTATAAGTATTGCAGGTATCGCACAAGGAGATTGGCCATTTAAGTACCTTTTCTCGGAATATTGTCAAAGTACAAAATCCGCATTGACAGTAGTCGGCACTCTAATCGCCCTGGCCATCACTTTTCTTCCAATTGTTATAATATTCTACTATCTCGCAGCTGTCTTAGAGGAAGAATTTTCTATCTATCTAACAATATGCGATATATGTCGGCGGTTTTGGCAGCTATACTCTACGTGACCTCTGTTTAGTACTATTAAGGACTACATCGACCAGCGCTTCTGATGCAAGTTGGAGTGGCTCCTAATGTTGCCATG
>CAADRB010000052.1:674072-687758 GCA_900708905.1 Hymenolepis diminuta | reverse complement strand
AGTCGCTTTCTCTCATTCTTTGTGCCCTTTCATGCTTTTCGTTCTGTCTCTCTAGTTTTTATACATCTTATAGACACCTTTATGCCCTTGAATATTAACTTACCATGTCTAAAAGACGATTTTTTAATTGATTTCTTATTTCGACCACGCTTCCTACTGTAATGCAGTAATAAAAATGGGATTATATAATATTCGGAAATAGGTTTGACAGATTTCGTGATTGCGCTATTCCCAAATTCATAGCGTAGAACCGCTAAAAATAAGCTGAACTGAGATATAAAATTCCCCTAAACAGCAACATAAAGTAAACCCTCCAAAATTCAAACAGAAGTCCGATGAGAGAGTTGACAGATGTCTGGTTTGAATAAAAGCTATCAAGGTTAGAGCCATCTGGAAAGTGCGTACATGCTACCAATCACGTATCGAGCAAGGGGAGACATGCCTTCAGAGCTCTTCCGGCCAACAAGCGATCACTATTCGTGCAGCGTAGCGCTAATCGTACTCATAATTACCAAGCTTTTTACAGTTAACTCTTTCCACACGTGACCTTCTGTATTGTCACTACGTTGGATGTAACCTATCAAATTTCTGGGACAAATTTATACTAGTGGACTCTGCTAGAGCCTAGTTGTACTCGTCTGCGGGTAACTGTACATTTAAGAGGATTGCTAAAGTTTATTCACGGGCATATTCCTTTAGTAAACACGAAAAGTGTAGACAGGAGCAAAATAATTCGTTTTTCTCAACTAATCAGATATTTTTGGGTTGTCATTTATGAAGGTGTATGCGGAAATATGTTTGGGCATGTCTATTCTAATTGTACTTTAGGGAAAAATGTCTGTGTTCCACTATTTAATTAGAATAAATGTTTGAAATTTCATGTGTGCCGGTGGTGAGGCGATAAGATGGTGGGCGGGTTTCGCGTCCTTTGACCGTTGATCTGTTACTGAAAAGTACGACAGAGGCACGAGTTAGTAGGTACGCAATACATGGAGACTGAGCAGGCCTCTGAGTTAGAATGTGTTGGCATTATAAACCATTTTACACAAACTGAAATTCTATCTATTAAAGATGTCACGTAGTTGACAAATGGAATCCTAAATTCCTTTTAGGTTTATTCCTTTAACCCATCAAACACTTGGAATAATCCTGTCCATTTCTTAATTTACGGTCGCCAGAACGATGGAATCAGCTTCATTTGAGGCTAACAAATGTTAGATACATTGGTGGATCGTCAATAATAGAAAAACAAGTATTTTGAATGTCACAAATAAGTCTGATCTTCTTCGATTGTGGCAAGTGTACATAAATATGAAAGACTGGTGCTTATCCAATCCTTAAAACATCAGAGCACTAAGATGGTTTT
Source organism: Hymenolepis diminuta (assembly GCA_900708905.1). Taxonomy (NCBI): domain Eukaryota; kingdom Metazoa; phylum Platyhelminthes; class Cestoda; order Cyclophyllidea; family Hymenolepididae; genus Hymenolepis; species Hymenolepis diminuta. The sequence continues at coordinate 686,392 of CAADRB010000052.1, read as the reverse complement.
GCTTATTAATCTAAATTTCAAAATGATTAATAAAGTTTCAATGAGAATATTATCAACCAGAAAGAGTCGATTTTGCCGTGTTAACTTATTTGTTTAATGGTTGAGAAGATAAGTGATCTAACGGCCCTAACATAGCAGGGTTGAGAGAAGGGGATCATGAATACTGGCCAATAAGCAATGAATATGGTTGAAAAGCATTTGCTGCAATCCAGGAGACGAATCGTGAAATTGAATTTTGGAGCGTTAATTGCCCATTTAGCATACACTGTACAATCCGAGTCCGCAAATCAAATGAAGTAAGACACCCCTGATACCTCGACGTTGCTCTCAGTATCCCTTTGACCTCCCTCTCCATATCATTCGTTGGACTTACTGTTATTCGATGTCCGTTCATTTTTATTAACCAAGAGCACAACTGACGATAAAGTTTGCTAGGTCTATAGAAGTGAGAAATGAATTGATTGTTTAAAATAAAATAAATATTTAATATGAATATTTAAAATGTTTATTTCAGAATTGCTGTTTGAATTTTTTTATTAATTATCATTAAAATTTTTCATAAGTCACCTAAACAGTGTATGGGAACTTAAATGTCTAATGAGTGTGGTCTCACATCCCCGGAAGACATTAATATTTGATTCGATCTCCTAGAAAAATCGAAAAAGAATCCTGCTTTATCCCTTCAGACGTCATAGCAAATGCCATCGAATCGAGTATATGCAGTAGGAGGCAGCATTAATTTAAAACATGACCAGCAGATAGATCGGAAATTCAACAGATATTCTGCCTGCTATATTCAATCAACTTCCCCAAACAGCATATTTATTCACCCTCCTGAATTTCATCTGATTGTTGGTCTCGCAACAAATGGCATTTTGCATATATGTCAGTGCTGTGTAAAAGAGTTTGAAGGACGAACCCCTCTTCTCCGAAATATTTTATCTTACACCATTCCTAATCATCACCAAATTTGATTATCTTGTCCTCATAAGTAATCTCTGTAAACCTTTAACCATTCCTGCGACCCAAGCACTCCATAAAAAACATCGTGTGCCCTCAGCTGCCCTATGTCTCATCGACCCGGAAAAGGTAAACATACCTCAGACGATAGTAGCAGACACCGCTTAATCAACCCCGCTATTAACCAGTCGATATGCTGCCCAGTTCTCCTGACAGATTACAATTATTTGGACAAAAACCGTTATCCATCTGGTGGTGTTTAGATTTCTGGATATTAATAACATTAAGAAAGCTTGCATTCTCATGTAATGCACTTGTTTGGTTAATAGAATGTCATAGGTTGATTTCATTTTGTCTCATTGTAAGTGGTATGAGTAGAATAGGAATTTATTAGAGAAGGGGTACAAAATGTAACGAGATACAAGTGTCGGAATGTAATTAGCGGGTGTGGTAAGGAAGTATGATTATACACGAAGTTCCATGTAGTTTGTTTGTCGTTGGCACTTCACTTGGACTTCTCGATAGTATCCTCGGTTCTTCGACGCTGTTCGACTCTACTTTCGGACAGAAAGGAGGTACCTGTAAAAAGATAGAACATAGTTGACGAGTTTATAAGCATATTTATATTATCCTTCAATCTGAGCCTGAGCCAACTGCCGTCCGGCGATTTTTAGTGGACAGAAAGATCATAGTGGTAGAAACTAGACCTCCTAGCATAAAAGCAGCATGGAAATGTGTCACTTAACAGAAAATTCTGATAGCAAAACAAAAGTATTTAAAAATTGTAATTATGCGAAAACACCCAAACAAATAGGAGGAGAAGTTTGCGCAGTGGAATGAGAATCAGGTAATCACGAGAATCCTATCTCATCTATGTCTGATCAATTTCAGTTTTGAGCAGGCACATTTCGTCATTTCTTCATCACATTCTTCGTGAGAAAGCCCCAAAAGGCACGATTTCATTTGATTTCGCAGCCATCCTTGTTTAACATATTTTTGCAGCACCCATCTTCTGGGTAAAGGAGTTTACCAGTTCACAGATCATCTCTTTCATTTGCAGAGGCTCGACGACACAGAGGTTTTATCTACATTATTTCTCTCTACACACCCCTTTTAGTTCTCAATATGCGATGAATAAATTTTGCTGTTTATTCCAACATCCACATTTTTCCTCCAGTTCAGCGCCCTCTTGAAGTTGCCTTTATGAACTTATAAATTGATAGAACTGATAGGATTTAGATTTAATCAGAAAATAGAGCAATTGTTTAAAATTTCATTATGTCTTGTCTACTGTGAAGCATTTAGGAATCCCATTTCATGAAATTGTAATTTTTATAAAAATATACCACCATTAGCCTATTGATATAGAGCACTAAATATTCTCTTATCACTTCTCACTCAAGCGTTTCCCCTATCGGGTCATTTGTTAAGATCTTATCGGACTTTGTAATTTTAATGGCAAATCAGGTCATTTGATTAATTTGCAATAAAACGGTGATATGGATTTTTAACAAAGGTCACCTTAATAGTACAACGGATGTGCACTATCAAATGATCTTAATATTTCGCAAGGTATTCTTATTAGTGACCTTAAATTGGCGGAAAGGGATACTTTCACTAATACTTCATTGTCTATTTCCAAATTTTACGTTTGTTAGTTTAGTTCTAGCCAATGGAATTTCATGGCTGGATTTCATAGATACTTGCCTTATGATAATTTGTTTGTTTCTGAATCTTAGATGTTTATTACAGACACAAATTTAACAAATTCTCTAATACAAAATTATCTTAGGAGTGAGGAGAGGAGGGAAAAACAGAACACGATCACCGTTGGAACAACTTCTTGTAGAGGACCTTTTCTTAAAACTTAACAAATTTCAACTTTAGATAGTTTGTACCACGTAATCTGAGACTCTTTCTGAAAGATTGGAGTGAAAATTATTGTGTTAGTTTCCATCATCTTCAAAAACCTCACTGGCATCACTTTGACAAATATGTCATGGAAAAAATTACCCAAATCCGCCGTTGCGACGTTTATTTGAAGAAGGTATGGTGATTTGTGACATCATAACTGTAATTAAATTAAAGGTGTCCCAGTTATCGCCCTGGAGACACAATTGGAGAAGAAAATGCAGGCTTTGGACGCGCATCCAGTAGACGAAACTTGTGGCCTCCGTTGAGCCGACTGATGGGAATTTGGAAAATTGTATTCTCAACGAGGGCTATTTCAAGAAGGTTTGCTTGCTCCTGGGAGCAAGGCAGAAAAAGGAGTCCTTCAAATCCTGTGTAATAGAGGGAAAGAATGTGGAACTCTTCTTTGATATTACAAATATAATTGATGAGGAAATTTCCTTCACTATTTCTGGAATCCCCACGACCAATAAAAGTATCATCATGGAATAAATTTCTAAGCGAAAGACGTCTAAATAGTAAGTGGCGTGTGAAAGAAGCGTAAGTTAATATTCAGCCGAAGGAGAGAATTCAATTAATTTTTCATTGGTTTCTCAATATGTTCGGTATGCATCCCGGACATATATACCCTCCAAAACTGCTATTTTGTTGTGTTTATTCGAATAATTATCTTCTTTAAGTGATACCAACAATTACGTCGTGTTTCGAAGCGAGAGTATGGATCCTTTGAACGGGTGACTTGAATTTAGAAGTGCGTGAGCTCAAGTAGCATCGTTTGATAGGTTGATTTGTGGTGCATTTTCAGTAAAACTCCTTTAATTAAATTTGATGATAACTTCAAATCTGACTGTATTTCAAATGAGGGGAATTAAAGGTTCAGTTCAAAGGAAAGAATGATCTTTGAAGCGGATTCAACTGGAGAAGAAAAATGGGAATAAGATCTAAAATAAGAAAATACACGAAAATTAAATCCACAAAATGCGAGATAGGAGCTACAAACCACTTACCAGATCACTGAAAGAATCCACGGGACAGAGTCTATAAAATTAGAGAGCAGAAATGAACTGGATCAAACTGAATCAAATCCCGGCCATGTCAATGGAACTAGTAGTGTAAGGCGCACTACTAGTAGGACTCATCCAAACGCAAAAGAAAATGCTGTTTTTATTAACCCTGGAGTCAAATGGTAAAAACCATTCCTATGAAAAGGTAGGGAATTTAGCGAACCACTGGAAATGTTTTTTCGCGGTGTTGACATTTGAGACATATTGTTCAATTTCACTCCTTTACAAAGCTAAAATCATGGCCCGAGTATAGATCAATGCACTCCTCCTTTATATGAACTTCATATCCACTCAGCATGAGTCAGCATTGGTTCTTCTCCTTCTCTTTCTCTTTGAGTGTTATTCACGAAGGTGTCCCTGCTTAACGCCCCCTTAATCAGCCTCTTATACCCCTCACCGAGTGATTCATTGCTCATAAATGACCAAGAGCACTTTAGAAACAAGAACTACTACTGAATTAAACAAATTCCCTTAATACTCCTCATTGATCCATTTTCTCTTCTATCATATGTAATGGATCAGTAAAGGAGCAAGTAAGGCCAAATTTATAGGAGATCTCAGTGGTAAACCAAGCAGAAAGGAGAATGAAAAATAATAATAATAAATAATTTAAAAAAAAAACCGAAAATGTCTGAATTTGTTGCCAGCATTGAAAACTCTTCCCTATCAAAAGAATGATACTAAAATACAGGTAATCACAAATACTTGATTGGTTGTAAAGAAACACCTAAGTAAACAAGAAGTAGACAATTTAAATAAATAAACGATAACAAAAATTTCTAAGGATAAACTGAAATCTCTACTTCTGAATATTAGAGTAAAACAAATGCATTGAATTATATTTGCAGAATTTCCGAAAATACAAGATATAAAATTTGTCATTTTTTGCCTCCGTTAATTATAAAATATGCTTCTATGTTTAGTGTAGATGGCTCAATTTATACTAAATTAAACCCACAATGCTCATTGCCCCAGATTATTACAGGGACTTTTATGGCCATCCAAATGCCATATTGCCTTGCCTAATGTTCTAGCAAATATGTCGGCAGTTTAGATAATGATTTAAGCAGTAAAAGCGATTTATTCCAAAGCAAACATCCGAACGTGATGTTCCCGTTTGTGTACGTTGTCTATAAATTTGTCACTACCTTCATACGTAAAAGAGAGGCATTTGGTTAGCAACAAACGTTGTATCTTGATAGATTGAACTCTGCAAAAATTAATAATAAAGAAAAGTGGAATATTAAATGTTTCAGACATTTGTTTGATGTGGATGAGACGTTGGACTTCGGAGAACACGGGGAAGGTGGTGTACATCTGTATGATGGTGGTGGATCAAAAATTCCTCACCTTCTCCCGGCGAAGAAAGTGACGTTGGCGTTCGTTGTTGATATCCAACAGCGTCAGTGTGAGTTCTACGGAATTTCTTGCCATGTCGTCTTTTGTCCATCCCAGGTGATCCCATTGCTGAATCAATACTCATTGCTCGAGGCTTCTGCATTTTACCTTTTGCCGCCACATTAATACGGTCGGCTAGTAGTTCCAAAAGACGTTGTTGATCGCGACTAAACTTTGCAAAATGAGCATCATTGGCCTTGTGAAAAATATTCCGATGGGGAGAGTATATGGCAGAATTATCCCCCTGATACATACTTGCCACGTTAACTCTGCGTCTAACTTGCTCGGGCATGTTTAATTTTACCGAAGTTTGAAAAATATCGTCCTCGGTATCATCAAGACTAAATCTTCGCAATTTTGGACGAGGTAAAGGACTGAGCTCTGCATTGGCATTGCCGGAAGTTTGCATATCGCCTTCCTTTGTATTTGCTTCATCCAACTTCTTACGATCTTTAATAGCTTCAGTATGAAACTGTAAGGCATATTTTTCATAAACTTTCACAATCTTCTGATTATGTTTCATAGCGTTCTTTTGTAGAAATGGTCGGATATATTTGTCATCCAAACGGTATATTACCTCACGCAAATGATGTGATCCTTGTTCTCCAATTAGAGTTTCCACGTATAGCAGAGTTTGATTGATAACAGAGTTATTAAGTGTAGTGAAAAGTTTATTTTCGGTATCTTTTGCAAGACGAATGTTGAGAAGTCGAACTATGGGTTTCATTGTTATTCCCATAAATGCAACCGTAAAGAGAATGACCACTAGAGTAGCTGTGATTAAGACATTTCTGGCTGTGTCTCCATGTTCTCCAAGAAAATGCTCGTTGACTAGAACAGCTAGAGAGAAGGCAACGGCACCACGTAAACCTCCGTAACTTATAATCACTTGCTCCGACCAGTGAATTTTTGAATGCGATGGTCGATTGTGATTTATTATAGCCGAAAGAATAAAAGTAATGAGAGTTCTTGCAAATAGGCACGAGACCACGGCGGTTATTGTGAAGCCAGTATGCCAACTAAGGTTTGTGGCCATGACCTCCAAACCAAGCATTAGAAAGATAATTGCTTCGCAGATAGAGGACAGCTGCCCAACGCCAGCTCGCAGCATTATAATTCTTAGAGGAACGACGTTATGGAATGCATAGGCAGCTTGAAAGACTCCGCAAACTATTATGGCGATAATTCCTGACCATCCTAATAAATTTCCAACCACGTATGAAATGTAACTCATTAAGAATAAGGGCAAAGCACCAGAAAGAGCCCTCAACTTTGTTATCAGACATGAGAAAATTCCAAGAATAAGGCCTATCAAAACACCACCCAGAGATACAGTGAAGAATGAACCGATGCCGATGAAAATATCACCAGTGTATATGTCCTCGGTTGCAACGAAGGCACTCATAATATTATACAGCACAACTGTCACAGCGTCATTTAGAAGAGACTCCCCAAATACCATATAGTAGAGACCAGCATCTACACCAATGTCCTGAAAGATTGCCAATACGGCTACAGGATCTACAGCAACAATAAGAGATGCAAAGAGAAGATACTCTTTCATAGTCAGGCCTATTGGAGGATTCCCAAGGCCGATAAATTTGTCTATTCCCCACATTCCGAAACCAATGAGGAAAAAATTAAGAACCGTTCCAACGACAGCAAATAACATTATTGGAGTGAAGAAATCTGCAAATGTTCTGTTAAAGAGACTATAAGCAGATTCGAGAACAATGGGAGGCAGGAGAATGTAGAAAAAAAGATTTGGTGTGAGCCGAATATTTTTTAGTCCAGGAGCGACCGATGGGACATACCAGACAATTGCTCCAAAGACCAGTCCAAACATGATTAGGATAAGAGATTCGGGTATATATGAAGCAATCCATTTGAGCTTGTGGTAAACATATTTCATGAGAAGTAAAATCAGAGTAAAAAGAGTGATACCGAGATATAGAGCCACTTCCTCGAATTTCCATGATGCCAAAGCAACTTTGGGTACTCCAGTTTCCTCCTCTGTGATATTCATATGTTCGTCCGATGATGTCTGTTTGAAAATTAGAAAGTAAGATATCTACTAACTCATAGCCAATAAGGTACAATCAAAACCGGTAAAGGACCAATCATGCGTTCAATTTCAAGGTCATTTACTGATCAATGAGGAAATGTCCATGTGATTGGCTGCCGGTTTTCAAGCGCGAAAATGTCGTAAATTGTTAGCATTTATGTGGAATTGGAGATGAATTGCACAAAATTTATGTTCAATTTGCCTAAAATATATTTTTAAACATTAAAATACTGTCACATCTCCAATAATATTAAAAGAAGGCTTAGAAAAATCTGTCATAAAGATTGATACGTTACTTAATTTCAATAAAATATAGGATTTAACTATGGAAATATTTCTTTTGAAAATATTCATTAACGTAAATTAGGATCTCGCAACAAAATATTCGACATTATTAAGGTAATTTTATCCGGTGGAAAGATTACCACCTTGAACTAGTATGATTTACAAACAAACTTGGCAAATTACTTAAAACAATGGAAGATGTTTGACCTGTCTGATTTCTTAAACCACTTGGGACATGAGTTGTATATAACAGGCTTTGATTGTCTTTGTATTGACCTGAGCTTGTATTTTTGTAATGACCAGACACAATCCTGACACCCCAATAACTTTTTCTGAATGTCACCGTGTGCAAATTATTTGTCACATTCCTGAACTTTTAGGGAGTTACCTTCATATCTCGTGCCTTTTTTTCAATCATGAATGACTCTTTGATTCTTGAAATTACTTCCATTTCCTCCATAATCTCCTATCTCTATTTAAGAGTTCGATCAAAAGAAGGCATGCCTCCAGAAGTGATCACTATATTAGATTTGCTGGTAATGATAGAGCTTTTAACTCAGGTCAACTCTATCAGTGAGATGCACCGTTATTATAAAAGAGGTGAAGTAATTTTTACGGAAACTCCTGCAAATGATGCATTTAAAATTTTTACATGTGAATGGGTGGACATTAGTCACTGACGGGATCGTTCATTATTGGACTTTAATTTACTTGGTTTGATGAAAATGAAATCTACCCATAATTCTCTAATGAATATGACAATTTTGCCACATTTTCACAAAGTTTAATCTCAGTTTATTAATTGTGTATAGATGTAATAAATTTTGTTGCAATTTCCACACGATTGATTCGAGATCGTTGATCAGTTAACATTTTTAATAACTCTTCACCTGTTGGAAAGACACCCTAAGTTTATTAATACACAGTAACCGATCATGAAGGTTGAGAGAGTAATTATCTTAAAGTGTCCTGCTACGTCCACCGCCGTAGCACTGAAACCCGCAATCTCTTGTTGCCGTTGTAGTTGATGATTGGCCTCTGGCCACATTGGACAGTCCTTAATTATTGCAGGTGTCGCCGGGAAATTTTTTCTGTCTTTGCTAACAGTAACCCTATGTAAATATATATACATATGCATGTTTGTTTTAACGCCCTCCCCCCCCCCCTTGTATTTTCATGATTCCAATGAAAGAATATTTCCCATTAAAGCGGAAGAACCATTCCTAGTACGTTTGATGGCGGAAAAAGCATAATGTCAGAGGTCGCGGGTTTAACACTCATTGTCAAATGCCCAGATGGACAAGTGAACTGATTAATTCTGATTAAAAGGGAGATGAAAGAACGCACGTTTCTCCTATGAGCAGCTCCAACCTATCCATGAGATGTCGTCAATGCAAAGTTTATAGTTGCAGAATTGTTGTTTTGTTAATGTTAATCAATTTTCAGTCTATCGTCCATCACCCTCACCAATTCGAGGGCGCACATCACTCCTGATAACTTGGCTGTTATTTAGAACGAAAACTGCTATCAATCTGACGGTGTTTAGATCTCAAAACATCAGCAATATTAAGACTAACTGTATTCCAGTATAATATCTGTGTTTAGTTAAAAAAATGTCATGGATTAACTGCATTTTGTCTCAACCTTCTCTCTGTAATCTGGGTGAACGGTAGTCTTGCCGCATCTGGATGGCTGAAACTAGATTTCTTAGCCCTCTGTACATCATGGAAATGAACCATTTTTTCTTGCCTCCCATTTTGGACTTGGGAATTTTATACGCTTTTAAACTTCTGAAGTGTATATTCCAAGGGAAATAGCAACAAAGGAGGAGGAAAAAGTTCTGATTGTTTCTATACCCCTTTCTCCTAATGCGCTAATTTCACTTACAAAATGGAAACAAATATTTACAAGGCGGCAAGTGAATCTTTAAGCCCTCAGAAGGTGACCGATTATAGAATTAATGGAATTTCTTAGAAACGCAGTCAAGTTTTCAATAGCACCGTGCATCCACTAGTTAATTAATATAACAGCCGGCCAATCAAAAGCTATCTGAATGTGAATTTTTATCCCAAGTTAAAGTATGTCACTAAGCCTGTTGCTGCTGAAGAGTTGGAAGCTGGCTAATCCAGTCAGCACCAGGAAGGAAGCGAGCACGCCAGCACATAGAGTGTGGACCCATTGGGGACCTAACCTATCGAAATGTACTTATCTCCAGGTCCTCCGACATTCAGAAATTAGTGGCCATTGTAACAGGATGCACCCTTAATCTTGTCTTTGAAATAAATCTCCATAAGTAATATGCGCCGTTGGAGTATCCAATCGCTTGTTTAAAATTTTTCTCTAGAATTGTAAAATACCGAATTAATAGATTTTGAGGGTTAGCTTTACCTGTTGATCCCGTGGAAAGCCTATGGTTTTAAGTATTTGCACTCACCACCCTCAAGAACCTTAAACATTGGACATAATGCTGCTCACTTATTCCTTATTGAACTTTTCTGAACTTAGGGCGACTTCTCACAATGACAAAACAGTGATTTTTTAATTGTCATCTATTAAAATAACTTGTTTATTCACATTCTTAGTCACCAATTCGTCAATGCCAATAAACATCTTTTATCTTCATCATCTTAAATATTGTCTCCATGGCTCTTGTACAGCATACAGCAAACTCTCTTCTTGTGTTTCTCCTCCCAGTTCCGTTAATATCCGTATATTTCGCCACTTTCTTGTCGCAACTGTTCTTTCCTGTTGTAAAGATGGTGAATTATCGCCAACCGTTGTGTTCCTCATTTGACGACGATAATGTCGAGAAATCTGAACATTTCATCTACATAGTCATTTGTTTAAGTGGGAATTACTAATTCCAATTACTTCTATATTATTTCAAGATGTTCTTTCTGTTCGTTAATACTTTCCAGTTGAACTCTGGATCTGATAAATTGTGTTCATGTGATGCTAATTTCATGAAACACTGACAGTCCAACTCCTAGTATTTTTATCCCTCCGCTATTTTCCAATAGAGTGAATTTATGTGACTAATTCTTACACACAAGGCAGGACAGAAGCGATTCAGAATCGCTAATTGGTAATGACCGGCTGTACTTGGGGTGGAGAAGGGGTGAAGTACAGTTATTGAACCCAGATTATACCCGCAGTCAAGTGTAAATACAAATTTCGAATAAAGACACCTAAGTTAACATATTATTTGGAAAATAATTTCGGGCAGAATGCATGGAGAAATTGGACATATGTAATAGTAAAGTTGAATTAAATGGCCTTTATAGTTGTATATTTTTAAATGTAAACTGTCATACCTTAGTGACCTTCCACATCAATCGACCCGAAATTTTAAAAAAGGAAGATGGGATTTTTTGGTGGATAGGCGAAGGTCCAGATGGAAGAATGTGGCCAACGAGGTTCTGTAAAATTTGGAAATATTCGCGAATATATAGATAAGATAGAGAACCCGAGACATGTGAATTTGATCATCCTCTTTTGCAATTCGATTATTTGGCGCGTCTGATAAAATGTTGCACGGTATTATTATAACACCTCCTAATAAAATTTTTATGAGTAGTACGAGATTGATCATTTCTTGAATGTCTGAGTTTATGTTACTCAAACCAGATTGTTAAAATTTCTGGAATCATTATCAACCAACAGCATTTCATCGTTATGTCTTTAGAATAATTCAATTATAATTATGTATATCCATGTGTAATCTTACAAAACCCATTTCTTTTACTCGGATTTCCACAGCATGTCTATCCGGATCTCCTCTTTCCAACTCCTACCTGTTAACTTCCAACCGCTTCCTCACTATCTGCACCTCCTCCTACCAGCTCCTATCTTCTTCCCTCACAGTCCTCTTCCTTTCTAGGCCTCTATTTTTCACTTTCTCACAATCACTACTTAATATATTTAGTAGTTTCATTTCGTTCATTTTTCACAAAAATGTCTAGTTGGATTGGATGACTGAAGCAAAAGTATGTATAGTCAAGTGTCAACCCATTATTCAAATAGTGAGTCTCTGAGATTTCTGTGTTTCCCCTATGTATCCCCACATTTATATGTGATAGGACCAAATTATTCCTAAATGCAGGGGTTAGAAAGAGAGATGGCAAATAATTAGCAATTTTGATTTCGTTTTTCTCTCTAACCTTCTTCTATTCTGAAATGCAACCTGTCAGGATCTGAAACTTGTCGGATTACAGGGTTCTTTGGGTTGAAGTTGGTCAGCAGAAACGTCTTGAATAATCAGGAGATCTTTTCATCTTATTTCCACTAATTGGACAAGATGGAATACTTCGTCAAATGTGTGAAAATATACTATGGAAATGGTGTATGATAAATCAGACTTAACGCTCAAATCTGCATTAATAATCCTTTCAAAAGGATGATAATATGGTCAATCGAATGAGCTTTGTGCCTAACGGAAGTTCAAAATATGGTTCGTGAGACTTAAATCGAATGTTTTATTAGTTGGAACTCGAACGTAAGCCAACTAATGCTGTTTGTAATAGAGTTTAGCAGATATTGCATTATAATTGCAAGATGGGAGGCTAAATCTATGGGCAAGTGTTAGAAGAAATGATAATTATTTTCCCCCGTTCCCAATATTTCTTCTATGAACAAAA
>CAADRB010000052.1:624913-673895 GCA_900708905.1 Hymenolepis diminuta | reverse complement strand
TTTTCTAGATTGTTGGCTCTGCTAGATTACTATCCGAACCCCTAGTTGGTTACGTTATAGCAGCAAGTCTTCACGGGGATGATGAAATACTGGTTAAAATGCTATTAAAATCCCATTTTTACCCAAAACAGGCATATCAAAATCAGAACTCAAACAAAGAATTCTTTCATGAAGGAGCAATTACGTCAATAAAATCTCGGTTTCATCGAGATGAATAGGAAGTGGCTGATTAACCACAACTAGTAAGTTTTTTTTTCTGAATATGGATACTAAAGCATATATGCAAAACGCGAATGGCTGCAAAATCACTTGAAATCATGTCATCAGAATTTTCTAAGTGTAGAGGTTGATAGTAAATTATAATAATTCCGATATAGCTTCAAATTAAAATGTAGATTTCCTGATGACCCTAGAGACCAGATGAAGACGATTCACCTGATTCCTTGACTCTCAATCCTATCGCCTCGCTCTACCCCACTCCACTCTCAAAATAGGACTATTTCCCTTTTAAGTGTGAGGATGTTTCCCATAGTTCAATAGATATTTATATATTTATTTATTTATATATTTATAATATTTCACCCGCATATATAAACCTGCTCAGTGTCGCTAAAATATTATGTAAGGATTGCATATGTCAGGGCTAATTGACACAATGTGGGAAAATTTTGTCACTCATGCTGTATTTTGTTTCGAAATAGAGTTCTCTGCCAAAAGATCGCTCAGTAATAAATATGAGGGAGGAAGGTGATTCTGACGAAGATACACCACAAGAACCCGCCGTGTGTATTCTACCACCTATTGGAGAAGATGAAATTATCCATAGGTTACGTGAACGGTGGATTATAAAAGCAGTTTACAGAATAATAGATGATGCTATTGCCGAGGGAGAGGCAAGAAGTAACGGAAGAAAAAGACCTGAAAGTCCACCAGTAATAAGACAGAAGAATGTTGCGAGAAGAAGAAGTGGGAGTAGCAGATTTTTTGCCTAAAACTTTAGCAGATTTAGGTTCTCCTTGGAAGAAATTCAACAAGTGACGAAATTGATGACCAGACTGAGATGAGCTCTGAGTTACCACAGCTCATTATAGCTGAGCAAACCAATCAAAGTTCTTCTAGAAGAAGAAATCAGGCTTTTCCGAGATTATCGATAAGACGGAGAAGGGACATAATATATGACGCCAAATCATCGCTTTCACGGAGACTTTCAAGGATAGGAGCACGAACATTAGAACTCGTTACTCTAGGGCCCGCGGTTAGAGCACTTAGATCGCTTGGCAGACTGGTATCCATCAAAACTACTGCTAATGGAGGAAATTTGTACAGCATTATATGGCAAATGTTGCGTAGCTTCTCAAGACATTAGACTGTCATTATGCTGAGATACATTTACACAGAAGAAGGAGGTCGTCCCCAATTGCGTTTGAGAGTGAGAAGACATTAATATTCAGTTGAAAATAAGTTTAACCATCTAGTAGGTGAATAAAAACACTGCAAGTAAAACAGTGGGCGACTTTCATTAGACTTTCAATTACTTCAGAATATTTCAGAGAAATCTAATAACTAATATTTTGACCATGATTTTGAATTAGATATTTGCATTTCAAAAATTAATAATTCAAACTTTATATTCACTTTAATGCAGAATCTGGACTTTAAAAGTCGTCCTAACAATTAACATACTATGATTTTCATCAACTTCTGCATTCAAAAAGCCTAAAGTTTAAGTTTTGACTATTTCAATACTTACTGATGATAATCTTCAAGTTCTATCAGAAGATGCATGTAACTAAAACTAATGTCAATTTTGACGTAACTTGTTCCACATAACCAGCCGTGTAATAGTTGTTAAAATAAAAGTAAGTTGGTGCAACTCAATGAAAATTCTAAATAATCAAAAAAGTTATAGAAATCAGATAAGATAATTAATTTTTGCCAACTTACATTTTTGACGCCTTTTACACTTATTTACATGATAAGACAAATAAAGTTTATGAAGTAAATTAGAGAACGAAACGAAAGCGAAATGTAAAATAAATTTAATTCGTTTTTAGCATCTGCAGTGAAAGTCCGCGATTTAAAATATCGAACTTGCGCACATTTAGTGCTATCCGTCACAATAGATTACCCCGCGTATGTTTACTAATATTTATACTACAACTGAACAGTTTAGCAAATTTTGTGAAATATTTTTGCAATGCTAGAAAATTTATCTAGGGGTCAAGATTTTCAATACTTAGTGGGGATTTAAACATTTTTTGCCTTTAGCTTGAGTATGAGCTCGGATGAAAGTGATGTTGAAAGTGACGTTAGTGACATTGATCCTGAGACACTAAAAACTGAGATTCACCGTCTTTCGGAACAGGTGAGTTCGTAACAATAATGAGCACATAAGATATTCCATTCATTCAGATAAAAATTGATCCATTTGCCTATGACGCCCATGTACGTCGAATAAAATTACTTCGTGCTGCTAAAGAGTACGATCTTCTTCGTGATGCTCGCGAATTAATGGCAGAAAATTTTCCCCTCACACCTGGTATGTGCTCTTTTTAACCTGTTCTTATCTTTTTACTTTGTTTCTTTTTTATAGAATTGTGGCTTAATTGGATTGCGGATGAGAGAGCACTTTTAAAGGAGAATGCTAGTCGAGATCCAATCGAGAATTTATTCAAGAGAGCTTTAACCGACTACCAAAGTAATTTTCAAATCTTTTTTCATTAAATGTCACGAACTTACTGCTTAATCAGTAACTTTTGAGGCTCAATTCTGTGCTCTATCCCGCATTTAATGAACATCCAAAAGCAACTAGTCTATTTATCTAATTCATCATTATACTCTATGCGTTTTCTTTTGATCGTATTTCCTTATGTCCGTACTTAATGATATCTGATTGGTTGAAAATGCCTAATATTCTTTATCTGTTTATATTAATTTGCACCCTCCTGTGGCCATCTCAGTCAACTTTTCGCGTGTTTGCAGATTTAGTGATACTTAGTTTCAGCAGATGGAACTTCAGTAGTATTTTTAATTGTCATGCTACTTAGTTCTTCTATATTCATTTTTCTATTGTTTGAGCCTAACACCATTCGCCGAACACCACTCTGAACAGCCTTTATTCTATTTTCTTGCAATCGACAACGGTTTATAAACCATAGAATTGGTCAAGGTCTCACTCTCTGTTTTGACTTGCTGTAATCTTTCAAGTTTGTATTTTCCTGCAGAACAATTTTCCCTCTTCTAACTGATTGATATGCCAAGAAACCATTGGACGGGGAAATAGTATAAATAAATCCTAATTATTTATATCAGCAAATGTCTTGAATCAGCAACACTTCTGCCTTTTCTTTGTGGTCTAAGTAGATGTAGTTTTGTAAGTGGCGGCATATTCTTGCTTTTCTATCCTAACCCAGTTAGTATATGAACTATCTGTATATTTACAAATTTGACTTGATTCCATTAGTGCAGGCTTACATTTTGGCTGTTGATTTTTTGCACATGGTTAATCGAGTGTGCTCTTTCATCTAACTTAGCTCGCCATTGAATAAAGATTCAGCCAGTGATGAAAATCTGATAAATGCCAAGTCTTCACAGAGACGGTGAGGTATTAAAATCCCATTTCTAAACCTGCTCGCACGAAGATTCAGTTAAGACCTCTTGAACTGCATGTCGAACAGGTGTTCGGTGAAAAAATGTAAAATTTGGGATATGAATCCTACCAATAATTCTATTCCTCGCTTTATTGAATATCAATCACGACTGAATGGTGGGCCTAAAATAGAAGGGATTTGAAAGGATTCCTCTAGTTATCGACTTTTTGTTCTTGCAAATGAAAGTAAGATGATCAGGCACTAGCGGATCGATCACCACAAGTCCAAACATTATCCGTCAATTGATAGGCTCCATAATTCAGTAGATGGGTGAGTGATAGCAATATAAAAATAGGATGATTGTGAAATCACACGAGAATTTGTCATTCTAATTTTTTGTTTGAAGAAGATAGTGATGAAAAGAAATTTCAAGTCTGATTAATGTTCATATTGCAACAAAAGCAATTAACCTGTTTTTGAACCCTTCTTACGTCTTTGTGCGTGTTTTCCCATAATGGAAAGTTGGGAAGCTTGTAAATAAATAAACTTCAGTGAAGTGCAAAATTATCATCTCTTCGCTAATGTTTACGGAATAGAAAACAGTGTTCTTGAACTATCGACGTGATTGCTACCTCAAACGTAACGATCAACAACTATTACTAGTGCCTAATTTTCAGTTGTTTTATGTCTTATAAAAGACAAGTATGTTAGAAGTGCTGCTTATCATAACGTCATTTTCTTTGAAAGAGAAGTAATTATCCCAAATCTTACGGACGAAATATCCCCACCCATTCCTCGAACTACTTCCTCGTAATTACATCTATGCATCAGTTTGCCATGTTAGTATAATGTATGTTGTCTTTATTAATAAAAAAATTTATATATAACTAAAGCGCTACGTATTTAAATCTTTTCCGAATCAAGTACTTCTGTTTTGTATTTACAGGTGTGGACGTTTGGTTAGAGTATTGTCACTTTGCTATTGGGGAGTTAGCAGCCTCTGGTGATTTGGATCGAACTCGCAGCGTCCTTGAATCCGCTTTGTCAGCTCAGGGACTCGATTTTAGAAACGGTTCCGTTTTATTTGAAATCTACCGGGAGTTTGAAAAAATCTGTCTTGCCCAACAGCAGGCAAATAATGCAGTAAGTCTGGGCTCATTTTGTGTGTCATCTCACTTCTAAATAGGACGAAGCAGCGATTAAGGATCAGATGAAGAAGATTGATAATATCTATCGACGCCATCTCGCTGTTCCTCATATGGGTATGCTTATTTTAATTTACAAACTGAATATCTTCCCACAGATTTAGATTCAACAATGGAGGAGTATCAGCAATTTCTAGGAGATTTGGAACCTTCCTCTGCATGTAGAGCTGATTTTGAAGCTGCTAAAAGGAAATGGAATGCTTTAGAGAAATTTGAACTGGAGATATCAGATATTAAAGAATGTCAAGAAGGAGATGAGGAAGAAGACAGACCGAAAGATCAATCAGCGCTTTTCACTGCATGGCAGAATTACTTAAATTATTCATTAGAGCGTGCTACCCGAAAGGGGACGAAAGCGATTATCAAGAAAGCGGCAGACGGCAATGAAGTGACGATCACCCCTCTTGAGATGATTTGCCTCTATGAGAGAGCCATAACTGACTTGTGTCTCCACGCTGACACCTGGCAACAGGCGGCAGATTACCTGGAGATTTACGTGTCAGCTGATCAACAGAGGCTAATTGATACCCTGAAGAGGGCGGTGAGGAATGTCACTTGGAGTTCGAATCTCTGGTGTCGATATGCTCGGGCAGTGGAGACGGAAGCTTGGAGTGAATTCACCCGTTCGTCCGCTAATAGTGACCAAATGGAAGAGAGTTCTACATACAATATTTCAAAGGAATTCGATCCTGTGAGACGTAAGTACTTACTTCTTGAACCTCTTCATTCTTGTAGTGAATAACTTTGAAATTTATAGATGCAATCGTTATAAGGTGATTGTGGCTCTGGGCTTGTCAGTTTAGAATAAAGGAATCTTGCCAAGTTATCTTTTCAAGCTTCTTGAAATCAAAATCGAAATAGTTTGAATATTTAAGTGAGAGCAGGAATTACTTAAGGAAACAGAAATATTGATATATGTTTAAATTTATAGCCGCCACTGAGGCAAATTCACAAATTTATCGGTTGGATCCATTTGTGTCTTCTGATAAATTACAATTACCACAATCCGTTTCTCTTGCAGAAATCTTTGAGAACGCCTTGTGTAATGCTTTCTCAACTCCAAATGAACTTACTGCTGTTTGGATGGGCTACTGTGATTTCCTTCTTCGACTCATTCAGCATTCCAACAATCCACAGATCAAAGGTAAGTGGATACCTATATGTTTGTAATTAATATTTTTATGTCCTTAGTAAATAACTATCTCCTTGAAGCAGAGAGATAAGTTTGAGCTCCAGTGAAGGCTTTAATTATGACGAAATTTATCGGTGGCTCATTGGTTACCGTGCGCATTAGAGACCACGAGCTCGATTTCCATCGGAGCACATTCAGTGAATGGAATGGTCAACTGCGCTAGTCATGACTGGCTAATGTAGAAGGTAGCAGAATTCTGATCTCTCATAATTCTCTGCTCACAATGAAAGTTGGAAAGCACTTTTCTAAATGGGCCTAGGGATTGTAATGGCAAGCCACACACGGATCTAAGTCCTATTTTGTGAGCATAAAACATGATAGGTAACCAAGTAGTGTTAATTCGGGCAAGGATGAGGGGATTTGTCATTCATCGTAGGAAAGGAAGAGGAGTAGTGCAGTTAAGAATAATATGTGGAGATCGGTCCGATATAGATAGACTAGAACCAATATCAGTATACCACAATTAATCAGTATGTTTTTGTTTTATTTTTTCTAGAACGAAGCACCGAGATGTTAAGGAATAATTTCCAACGGGCTCAAACACATGTCTCATTAGGTCGGTTTTCATTTTTTGCGTGTTTTAACTTTCTTTTTTCTAATGTGTAGCCTTTCCTAAACATGGTGAACAGGAATTTCCCATATATCGCTATTGGGCATTTGTTGAGGTGAGCACCTTTTTACCTGTTTAAAACATATTTCATTGAAGTTGATAACGTGAATTTTAAGGTGATATAAGTAACTGTAAAAATCAAATTAGAAGGATATTCATTTTTTATTTCAATATCACATTTTGATCTTTTTATCGATTTTCGTGCTCTCAAATAGATCTTTGCTGTGGTGTTGAAATTTTCAGAGGTCAAAATCTTTGAAGATAAACGAATATTTTCAAAACTGATCTCTTCACAGCTTAACCATTTATACAATAGTTCGGTTTCAATATTTTTAATATTGCCTATGACACCGGAAAAAAATTAATTAATTTTGGAAGTCTTAATCATGGGAGAGTATCTGAATAAGTAAATGAGTTCAACGAGGTATAGAATTAGGGAAGAAATCAAGATGTGGGATCTAAAACTAACAGCAAATAACCACAGTTTTCGGAATTCCAGAAGATAGAGTGGAAGGAGAAGTAGAATTTATTGGACGGTAATTATTAAAAGCGAGTGTGAAAACACTTACGAAATGAGACGAAAATTTTGAGTGAATATGAAGAAAGTGCGAGAATCGAGCGTCTGCACCACCGGTCTTGTAACTGACGTGTCGTCGGATTTTGCAGTCAAAAACTGAGTTATTGCGAAAGAGGCGAGTGCGAATCGTTGATCAGTATTTCCAAACTGAGACGATTGGAAACAGTTCAGGGGAACACAAAAGCGTAAAAGTGATAAAATTAATGTTTCTCAAAAATATTTTTTAGAAACATCTTGGAGAAATCCCTCAAAGTGAATAATGAACTCAGGATATCGGAAATCGTTTTTTTTTTTTTTGTTTCAATTGAGATAAGTTTTGAATACTTTTTGCAATATCCACTGATTCTGAATAAAATAAGAGGGGTTATCTGTTCAATTGATAAAATCGATCTTTTGCACTGTCTTGATTCTCGGTTTGTAGGCGAAATTCCTCGGTGACATCGAGCGTTCTCGGGAGCTTTGGAAGATGATGTTGAAGGATGGACACAATGGCAATAATTCTGCCTTTTGGATTTCCTACCTAGACTTTTTGAAGTGAGTTCCTTAATCAAATACAATTTAACATGCCTTAAAGATGCTGTAGGAATCAAATATTTACTATCACCTCTTGTTCAATCGGATATATAAATGGAAATAATCCGAAACGGTATGAAGCCATTTGATCAACTCTCATCAAATATTTTGGAATCTACTATGATATGCATACGATATGAGTACACTTATACTTATTCACTTCCTACTATGCTTCTTTCCTTTAATGTGGTACGGTTAACTGGTATATCCACTGTACTAAGCTGCTAATCCTAGAATCTGGGATGGTTAAACACCTCATTCTGCTAACTCGTCAGTCCCATTCCACCCAAAGTTAGAGGGTTAGAAAGAAATTGAGTATAGAAAGGGACTGTGTCTTGGAGTTCCTTTAACAGACAGTTCATAAACGAAGGGGATTTCCAGAACACTCTACGTCACACATTTAGGATTGGATACAAAGATCTTGTCACTTCAGGAAACTGCCGCAAATATTAAGAGTGACAGTTCATCGTTCTTCTGTGCCATCTTTAGGAATTATGATGACATCGATAACCTTTTACGCGTTGCTGGAATGGCTGTTAACTCAGTGACAGGCTACTGTGCAGAGACGGTGTTCGAGACTGCGCGTCGTTGCCTCATTGAAAGAGCCCTGGATCTCGCCCGACTCAAGGAATTTGATGTTAAACTTACCCTGCGTCGAAATCGTGTAAAGTCGGCTTCGAATAAGGCCCAAGCAGACTCTGAAGTGGAGAATGATCACCAACATCAGCAAAAATCTGTAAGTTATCCTTCTTAAGGTTTAGTAGTCTAAATACTGCGGACAGTAATCATAATGCTGCAGAAAATAGGAAGCGAAGGATCTAACAGTAGGAGTTGGACCGGAAAGAAAATTACATCTAGATCTGTATAAACAGGGATTCAATAAAGACAGTTGAGAATCCAGCTGGAAAGGTAGGAGTTAAACGTGAAGATTAAGGAGTTAAAAAGAAGGGAGTATTATTTGACGAGCGTTTGAATTTCCATAGATTGTTAAATATTACAGTCACTCTGATTGGTTGTTGAGGTCTTAAGCATAGACCGGTGGCCCCCATGTATGCCACATTACATTTACATTGATTTTTTCTGTTCTTTCATATATTCCATCAATTCTCACATCTCTCTTTAAAGCAGGGAAAGCGTTCAAATGCATCACAACAGGAAAAGCCACCGAAATCTGGAAAGCGAAAAGCCGAAGATGCGAATTCAAATGCTTCCTTCCAAGCAAAACGCTCGAAAGTAAGCTTTTACTTTTAAAAATATGTTTTTCATTGAAGAAAAGTGATTGAAATCGGTTAACAACAAAGTTCAATGGGGGAGGAAAGGGGGAGGGGAATCGTTGGGAGTGGGGGCCAAAAGTCATTTGCTATTTTCTAATTCTGCCTCCTCGATGCACTCCAGGATAGCAAACTGAAAGACGTTGTAAGGTGTCGTGGACGCTTTTTGGGAACGTGCACGAACTCGATGACTTTTGGTGTTAGACTATTGAGGAGACAAGTGAATAGCAATCTCTGGTTAGCTATTTCTTAAACACGAAATTGTGCCTCAAAAAAAGAAACTCTGAATTATACTGTTTATTCAAGGTGGGAAAAGTGAAGTCGTTTGCTATTGCAGATCCGAAAGTTTTGTGTCTTTGCAGAGTCAAGCTCCTTTGATTATTATACTCGCAGCTGTTAATTTTACTCTACATTCTTCGTTCTCAGGACTAAGATTATCTATAACATGGAGCACTTTCCAGCACCTTATGATGATTGTATCCAAAGAGAAACACAGAGCTTGAAAAACCATCTAGTAAAATTTGTGTCCAATGGTCAGCGTACACGTCGGCTAAGCCAGAGGGTCACGCGATCAATGTTCATCGGTGCACATCCAGGATTTCTTCCTACACAAGTTAAATGTTGTGAACGCTTCTCCCAATGGGCTTAGTTCATTTAGAATTTATTAAAACTTCATAGATTCATCTATTAACAAAATTGAACCCGAGTGAAATTCCTACAGTAATTGGATGAATTCTAATAAATTCACATCGTCAATTACAATCCTGACCTACAGCAATTTATTTTCTCGGATCTATTTAGCCCGCTACTCCCGATGGTAGTGCTAAAGCCGGAAAATGGACAAATTATACTGATGAGGGTGAAAGTGATCGGCCGAAACACGGAGAAACTGTTGTCCACGATCCTACCAAGGATGATCGAACTGTCTTCGTCAGTAATCTCCCCTTCGTCACAACAGAAAAAGAGTTGGAGGCCATTTTCCAGAAGGTTCGTTGTTAATTTTTCCACGCTGCTTAAATTTTTTTCAAAATCTGAATATTTCTACACGCAAGGAACATATATTTGTTTCGACTTTGAATAATTCCTTCCTCTAGCAGTATTGTTCTCACTTCAAACTGACGTTAAATTATTATCGATATTCGTTGTGAGTCTGAAAGAATACTGAAAGTCCTTTTCGATCGTTGTGCTTGAGGAACCGTGATCCTGTCGGTATTCTATGACCTTGGGTTTCTATTCTTCAAAGGTTCGCACTTCACTGCCAAACTTATTAATGGTATTGGAAGACCTCTAGGCCTGTAGAATAGTACTAACTGGTGCTTCAACTCTGTTCGCTTACTCATCAAATAGGAGTTTGTTAAGATGAAATTGTCATTACAACCGCTGGTCTAATATTTAACATTGTCAGATGTGTGCTTCTTTCTAATTAGTCCGACTTAAAGTTTGTAGCCATCTCATCTTTGCTGTATTAGAATAATTAGGTTGTTAAATATCATGAGATTGTTTGAATTCTCGATCATAGAAAGAAATAGTTAATTGAAGTGGCAAGATCGATTCTTCTTGACTTAAAAATATCGGTCAACAAGCACTGAGCATCGTAGACAAGCATTTGCTCCAATCCAAGGACGAATCATGAAATTTGAATTTTGGAACGTGAGCTACCCATTTAGTAAACATTGCACAAACTGAATTTAAAAATTAAGTGAAGACTCGCTGATTCTCTGAACTTGTCCTCAGAATGTTTTTGATCCCCTCCCCTTTATGATTTATCTACATTTTCGTCAGCCCATTTCCGTTACTTCCCTCAATTAGAAGTTTTAACTGCTTTTGCACTCCTCTTTGGGTAATAGTAATAAATATAAATCCAAATTCAACGCTATTTTACGGAATGAAGAGAAGATTTTGCCATGTATAGGACCTTCATAACCAAAATTTGCATATAAAAGCCGGGAAAAAATGGGAAAAGCACAAAAATAATGACAAATTCTCGCAGACCCCTCACGTCAATGTACCATAATTTAAAAAATATGCACTTTTGTCCTGATTTTATCCTCGATACCACCTTTAAATAAACGGGTCAATAACTTTGATGATCTGAAGCGGCGGTCTCTTAAATCCATATAATCGACAAAAAATGTTCGTACTACAAGTACGATACGTAGCATTAAGTATTACAGTTATGTCTTTCTTGAAAAGCAGGGATACCCCTAGACCTTAAGTTTCAATTTGCGCCTTTTTGTTCTCAATATCTTCAGGGTAAATAAGAATTGCGGTGATTTTCATGAATTCCTTTGTAGCTTCATGATCACGTATTTCATGTTCAGATCTAGCTTGTCTGATGCTAGAAGAAAGTGGACATCTGAAGTCGTATGAGTTTAATGAATGAGTAGTAGTACCACCTCTATCTTCATTTTAGAAGATCGTTTAGCTGGTATAGGCTAATATTTACATTATCGGAGCCACCTAAAACTTGTTAACCTGGCTGAGCTCATTGAGCCGTTTTCATACAAAGTGAGCTGGAATATAATGACGAGGGCTTTTGTATCGTACCTTAAAATTAGGACATAACGCATGTCTTAGGAAACCCCTTTTTATGCACTGTCGGATAAAACCATATAAAATAAATCCTCAAAATCCAGCCCTTTTCATATCATACTTGAATAGATGTATGCAGCCATTTCTCAGTCATCTGAGTTAGGGTACAGTCGGGTTGACAACTTAGCGGTCCGAATGGTGGTTTTTTTACACATTTCACGATTCAAAGTTAGTAGCTTAATATTGTGGACATTGCAGGAGCTCTAATTATGTTTCGAATAATTACCTGTCTTAGTCTAAAAGTAGTGTTTGTCTTCTGCTAAATCGATAGCTCTTGTTAATTCGTGTTGATTTTTTTCCCTTTTTAGTGTGGGGAGGTTGTTTCGATTCGTCTAGTTCGTGACTATGCAGGAAAATCAAAGGGCTTCGGCTATGTAGAATTCCCCTCTCCAGACCAAGCTGCAATGGCTTTAGAGCTCGACCGTACTCCTATCAACACAAACACTGCAAAAGGCGTCATTGGTCGACCGATGTTCGTGTCCGTCTGTGACACTACTCGGTCAAAAACGTCGGGATTCCATTATAGCACTGGTGTTCCGGAGCCGAAAAAACTGTTTGTCAAAAATCTTGACAAAGTGGTCAGTGAGGAAGCGTTGAAGACATTCTTCAGCCAGGTAATATTTCCCTTTATAATATTTGTAGACATGATTATATAATTTGGTGAGTGGGAAAATTTAGTGTTCGGAATATTTGCGTCTTCACTTCTCAGCCTGGAAGAATATTAAATTTAGCTTTTTTAAAAAATTCTCTGATGGGCCTGGTATGAATCTAATGTTATCTATAAGAAGGACATTCTGATATGTGGTGTTTGGACCACCCTTGACGTTTATAACACTTAAAATATCCCAGAAATCGAGCATCGCCCTTCACCGTCTAATTCCCTTTATGTAAGCTTACTTTATAGTTATTCTTGTTACCCAATAACTTCAAAGAAGTTTTTGGATAAGGGAACTAGCAGCCAAAAGACGGTGGCTAAACGTCGAATCACCCATTCCACTAAAATCCTAGTCTCATTCTACCCAAAGTTAGAAGACGAGAGAGCAATCGAGTCCTTATTATTGGGTTATTACGGAATGGTACTTATTTTTATTTTGTTGGTCTGTAACTACATCAAATGGCTCATTAACAAGGGAGTGGGAGTGACAGAGAAACTTCTTCATACCTGAGAACGTTGGATGAAGATGCGTACATACCGACACACATGTATGACACCAACAGAAAGTGAAGTGCAAATCTGTTTACCGGCATCGGCTTTTACTTTTTTCTCCTTGTTTTAGCATGGTAACGTGGTCAGTGTTCGATTGGCGACGTTCCGCAATGGAGGATCAAAAGGTCATGCCTATGTGGAGTTCGCCACCGAGGAGGAGGCCAGTCGGGCCCTCACGGCCACTGATGGCGCCCAAATTGGCTCAAAGTCCATTTCTGTTGCTATTAGCAACCCACCGCCTCGTCCCAGTGGCGGTGATGGCCAACAGTCTTATCCACCACACCCAAGTCACCACCAACAGCAGCAGCAGAAATCTAGATCGTCTGCAAATCAACCACCCATGTAAGTTACTCGATTTTTATTTATAGTCGTGCTCTAATCCCTATTTATTTGAAAAGGATGTAACGTACTGGTAAGTGCGTACAAAAGAACCAGAAGACCCTAAAGAACACGTCTTGGCTAGATTCTCCTTAGTCTCAATTACAATTGATTAAGTAAGCATAGCTGACATCAGGAGAGGGGAGCTGTGTCCCATTTTTGTCCCCAGCCATTCTGTCCATCTTCTCTACAACAATAGGATTGAGCAGAGACTGACCGCTTGTTGGAGCGCTTTATTGAGTACGAAGAGTGTGCGAGGGGAGAGGGGGGGTTTACATAATCAAATTGAGATGTCAGATGCTCGTATTGACGAGTTATCGCTGGTGGGTGGGCATTGAAACCACTGCTACTCGGCTGAGTTGATTCTGCAAGTAATGCATGGTTACGCGTTCTTGTTGCAAACGTTGTGACAGGGGTAATTGATCCGTGAGGAGAAAAAAATTAATAAAACCGATCATTATAAATCAATCATACTCTAGTCGCCGTGTATTGAAGGAGTTTGTCCTCTTCCGACACTGAGACCTCAGATGCCAGCAGTTCTAATGTGCAATATCAGTTCTTGCACTGAATTACTCTGGCTGCCGTGTTTTCTCTAATGCGACAGTGTAAGCCATTTTTAGGAACGAAGTGGTTCCGTAGTGACATTTGATTTGATTAAAAATGGAATTTGGTTACGCGTCCCTAGATAATCAAGCAGCAACTAGGACCCGTTCATCTGGTGAATATGGACACTCATAATATCCTTGGGCCCCCGTGGCATAGCGAAACCAACTACTTTTATACTTCGTTTTCTTTCCTAGCCGATCGACAGCACACACTCAGTTGGCCTTTATGCCTAGAGCACTTCATCGGATAGCTGGTGGTTCCAACGAGAAACCTTCCACTTCCACTCCATCAAACAATTCAAATGAAGATGCTACAGCGACTGGAACGCCGAAGAGTAATGCTGACTTTCGGAAAATGTTCCTCAAACAATAGGAAAAATGATATACCTTGTCCTCGCGTGTTTTCGCATTTCAATATTATAAATACACTCTTACCAGTAAAGCAATCATTTATTCACAATTTAAAATTACATTTTTATTTTTCATACACTTGTGAGAAAACTGGAGGTGAATGAGAGGGAAAAGTAGGAAGGAGTGGGAAAGGGAGTCGGGAGAGCAGAGAAAAGGTGTTAGCTCTGAATGAGTGGAGCCCGGGCTGAGAAACGAGCGAAATAAGACTTGCTGAAAGAGGCTGTCCGGTTTCGTGCTTCTTATAATCCATGGTTTGTAAATTTGGAAAAGCAGATCAATGAGCCATCGTGTGCATGCTGAAATTCTTGTTTCGGGGATTAACAGCTTTATTAAAACTTGGATTTCAGATTAGAAACAGTTGTACATTAATTCGTATCGGTGGCGTCGCGGTCATCTTACATGAGTCTGCTATGGCAAGCGCCGTAGATTTGATCCTTATCGGTGTATGACGAAGCGTAATAATAAAAAGGTGGCTGCTTCAAGAGTGGTAGAAATGGCCTTTTCTCATCAGTTTTCTCAAGACGGGTGGTAGAAAACGTCCAATAATAATTCTATTTAACTATCGGTTGTATACATTTTACACTAGGTAAGTGATCTGCAGCTTAATTTCGCTCTAGCTTACCTTATCCTTCTAGTTTCTGTGGAAAACACGCTACACTCAATCTTCATAAACTTATTTTTGAGGAAATCGTTGTTGCGGCACAAGGTTCTAGCCTTCTGCTATTTCTAGGGTGTCCCAATATCAAGCTATTAACAGTAAAGACTGGAATGATCTACAACCCCACACCACAAGTCATTAAGTTAACAATAACCGAAAGAGACGGTGTCTTGGGGGTCTGTTTCTCATAGTTCTAACTCAAATAGAAGAGAGTTCTAGGACATGGTCTGCATCCTAGCCTAAGACATAAAATTCTTATCAGTTGATGATTGACACTTCATTGTTTTTTAATTCCTTCTGGTACTTTTGAATAATAATATTTGTTAGGAAGCCTAACTGGATGTTTCCGATGCATTTGGAAGAAATTCGAAAGTTTCGTCTCCCTTTTACAGGATTATCGATAATGTGATCGACACACTTGCACCTGGGTATGTTAAACCGCCAGTGAAGAACCCAACGCTTCAATCATTGCCTAACCAGGCACCCGATCGCCTATCTCCTATTCAAACCTATATAAGTAAATTCATTTTCTCAATAAAATACTATCGTCTGAGGTGCAAGATTTCTTCCTTCTTCCTGAGGTCTGATTAGTTGTAGTCTTATTAAGTGTCAATGGAGCAATATAATATATTACTATATTACTTAAATATTTCTTATAAAAGACTTCTACAAGCAAAAATGAAGGAAAATCAGATAATATATTTTAAAAATTCCGACAGGTCAACTTGCCAGTTTTTGGATAATAAAATGCAAAAGTACCAGAAGCGTAAGATACCTGAGGACACTTATTTAATTGTAATTTAAACAAACCTGATAATAATTAATGCATTTTTTATATCAGAAGATCTCATGGCAGATACTACAGTAACTAATGAAATGAAAAGACATGCTGCAATGGTATCTCTAAAAGCGAAGCGCAGCAACCTAGAAATTGCAAGATTTCTACAAGTCGCCAGATCTTTTGTTTGCAAAGTTAGAAAGGAGCTGCCGAATGAAAACAGTGGAGATGAATTGGCCACCACGAGGAGGAGAAAAGAGCATTGTCAACGCTCTGCTGACTCACTCACCCACAACACCTGAGGTTGTGAGACGCGTTCATGGTATGATGGACGAAAATCCTGGCATGTCAATGCGACATCTTGCCAATGATCTTCAAGTGTCTGAAGGAACAATAAGGAATGTCCTTCATCAAGACCTCGGATGCAAATTTCACATGTTCTTAGAGAAAGTGAGTTTAATGCATGTAAAAGACTCTTAAACAAAGAAGAACAAGAGTGTTTCTGGTTTTTCTCCGACGAATAAAACTTCCACCAGGATGATAAAGTCAATCGAAAAAAATGATAGGTGGCTGACTAAGTGCGGGCGGACTCCACTGAAGTCCCAGCTGTTGTGAGCACGAAGTTTTCAAGAACAATGATGGTTTTCGGTATTGTTAGGCGTGAAGGACTCCTCAATTTTTTCCATAAGTCTGTAGAGTCAATGCAGATGCATATGTCGAGACTTCATATCATCGTTAAGCACCCTTGAATAGACAGCGTACTCAGTGGGGAAAGACTCTATGTCCTCCGACAAGATTCGGTCGGTTCCATTCCATAAACCTCTCAAAACCCAGGATTTGATAGCCGAGAATTTTCATCATCATGCCACACCAAAATTACGACCGCTTCCTAACTACTCACCAGACCTTAATCCATTGGATCATTACGTGTGAGGTGGGACGTGGTTGAAAAGGAAGTTAATAAGCATCCACATGACACTAAATGGAGGATATCAATAAAGACCACCTAATCAAAGCTTGCAGTCTCTTTCGGACTTCAGTTGAGTCGGTGATAGAAGCCGAAGGGAGATATATGGAATAAAACCTAGGTTAATATTATGTTCATTTGTTCTGTTTCAAGAAATTGTAGGTTTCAGCCATTAACAGTTTCATTTTCTGTCTTCCTGAAAGTGCGTGAGGTGTCCTCAGATGCCTTACCCATCCAGTATATCCATTTATTTAAAATGTTGATTGGCTTGGAGACAGGTGCAGTGAGCATTTATTTCCATATTTGGGCTATTTACGGGTATTGTCGAGCACTTAATAAATATGGGAGATGACCGGCGATCTTGTATCACACAGGTTTGGAAATAAACAGCCGTAAAATCAATAAGCGTCAATTTTTGATTGATTTACGTTTATTTCATGCTTTTTCACAATGCAATTTGTTGTGGTGCAGTGCCTGTCTACAAAATTGGAGATTACAGGTTAGATGCCCACTCCGTAAACCGAAAGAACCAACCGAATTGGGTAAGCCTGGATAATTCAAATGGTGGTGGAGTTTGAGTATCTTATTAGGGAGCCCCTATGATCCTATGGACAACCCTTTCCTAAATGAGTTTGGGAGTTATTGCAAGACTGTCATCTATCTCTGTTAGAGCAATTAATCGTCCCCAAAAGCACAATCATGATGATAAATAAATACTTTCCTGATGCTCCATGTTGGCCGTACGCCTACCTTTCAATTGGACACCACTCAATCACCCAAGCCACCCATCTGTACTTCCCATGGCTTCTAGTTTTTCCTCATCTATGCTTATGATGAAGATGATAACAAGTTAGATGGACGATAGCCCAGACATATTCACCCTTCTACACGCTTTCAAACATCCAAAACAATTCCACAATGTGCGCTGTAGTGCTAGTTCCATATTGCAAATTATGGCGGACCCTTCAAGAGAACAATAACAACACAAATACAAGTTACACTAGAACGTAGTTATTCTCCACAAAAAATGAGTAAAACTTTGCACGGTTAAATGAATAAGTCATGAGATCATTTTTACAAAAATCAAAGTCAAATTCAATTGGTCATCATCAAAGATGAGTCTGCATCTGAACAAGATCCAAGCAGAGCTGGATCCAATTTGAACGTAAAGTCATTCAATGTAGTCAGAAGTGTTTGAACGCTGTCTCTTAGATCTGGATCAATCAAAAAGTTTGGAATCCTCATATCGTACAAGTGCTTCACCAAATTGGGCGCTGACGTAGCAAGAACCGGGAACCAGGAGGCTATAGTGTGATCTCTACAGCCGATGCAAACCATTCTCTGGAACCTTCCGAGTTTCCCAATTTGAGAACCACTTCTGTTAACATGCTGGAATGTAGAGATGAAGTTTTCAAGAGCGAAAACAGATCGAGTACTGCTGTAATTTTGTCTGCGTTGGAGAGAGACACCGGGAGAACAAGGCTGAGATTGCCATCCACTGGAAGAGACCGCAGGCGGTTGAATTGGCGGCAGAGCGGAACTCTTTAGCGAAAGTCGGGATGGAGCTCTGCCTATAAGGGGTGTCCGTCGACCGGAAGAATCAAGATTTCTCGGACCGGTCCCAGAATTTCCATGACGTGGAAGGGTTCTAGCGAAGCGTGGAGAGGTAACAAAACTCACGTCGAAACCGCCGATATTCATTGAGGTATTCTCGGACTCCATGTGGCGATCTGGCTGTTGGTTCTCGTTGCTTGCTACTCGAGTATGGTGCTCAACGAAACGTTCTGGACAAAGAGAAGTAAGCCTTATTAGTCGGAGTCAAGTTGAACAGCGAATTCTACGAACTCTTCGTCCATAGATCGAATGCGCATTCATGCGCATCATTTGTAAGTTAGCACAAACATTTAAGTTTGGGTAGGATTTAATCATGATTCCCCTATTTAGATCTAACTCATTAATATGCGTTCGTTATAGGATTAACCAAGGTAATCATTAATTTTTATTACTATGAAATGTATTCAAAAATGAACCACGAAATGCAGAATCATTTCAAAAAAATATACAGGTGTTCGAATATGACTCTCGATCAACATACACTGTCCCTTAGAGTAAATTATGAGCGAAAAAGGATATCCTTAAACACTAAATGAGGAAGGTCTTCTCGACAAAGATCTATTTATCTTTTTGATAAGATGTCACATCATCAGAAAAACTGATCATGATAGCATAACATGGTCAATTCAAGGCGTGTTCTTACTAATGTCAGCAGACGAACTCGAACATGTTTGTGAAATGCGTAATTACGAGAGAAAACCTTCACTTATGAAGGTCGATATTTGGTTCGATTGAAACCCGATAGTCATTAAAGTCATGAGAGCAGCTCTAAGACTTTTCATAATGAGGAAAAGTATCTAAACATTATAGAAAAGATTTGCTAAGAGCGAATAGTTGTAGAACTGAGAGCGCTGCATAAGTATTTGCGATTTTTAATTGTGGGAAGAAACTAGAATTGGCTAACAGGAATCCCAATAAATGATAAAGGCGAAGATGGTGAGAGCAGTATCAAGGTGTCAGAGAGTCTTACTTCATTTAATCTTCGGATCCAGGTCGTACAATATTTACTGGATGCTCATTTCCTGTTCCGAAATTTAAATTTTATAATTCGTCCCGTGGATTACACCAAATGATTGTCTTCGATGCCCAGTGCTCATTGACCGTTTTTTTTAATCAAAGTCAGTCTTGTCACTTCAATTCATTTCTTTTTCCGATAGCCGGGAAGGCAAATGGTGTAACACAACATACAACAGGTCACAATTTTAAGATATCAAAGATGGGATAGCTACAAATTTTAAATTACCAGAGCTCCGAAAGCCATGTTCACTCAAGGTGACTTGTAATAATAACCAGTGTAACAAATTATACTTGCAAAACGTACATTTAAACGCATCGATTCTCATTACATTTGCATGGATCTGGTCCTATTGATAATTAAATTTAAATCAATTTTTGTGGGCCAATTTGGATTAACTTCACACTAGTCAACAAATCATGATGACCTACCAAAGAAGTCCCAAGCATAGAGACGTCGGCGGTTAAAAACTCCGGAGGAGCGAATCCCATGAGTGAAGACAGCCTCCAATGCGGGTGCCAGACCGTACTCCTTGCCACAAAGCAGAGCCGAAAGGGACATAAGTGATTCAGTCTGACCTGTGCAGGCGAAATGCTTGGCCAATCGGTTCACAGCATTGGCCAGGCGATCCAAAATTGCGCTGGTGGCTGAAAAAATGAGGAAAAAATCGGCGGTATAACTGTGATTCTTTAAAATCTTGATCAACACTTGTGAACTAATGAAAGGTTATCAAGAATGCAATATCCATTTCCTAAGAACAAAGCCAATCCCAACTCATACTTCAAAATTATTACTTAATAATTCGTCTAGTTCTACATAATATGATCTTAAGAACCAAACTGTGAATACAACTATTACAAATAAGAAATAGCACTAACGCGCTTATTTAAAGAATATCAGCAGGAAGGATGCCGAATAGTTTAAGAAATTTATCGATTAAATTTCTAATTTATGTAACGATATATTTAGGCAACCGAAAAGCACTTGAATACGGGCCGATGCCTAAGTTAAAGCAATCTTGATTACCCTTAACGTCGATTCTCTGTACCTCTCGTATGCGTAACCGTCCGCATTAAAAATCAAATAATACATTTTGATTTACTTCTCCAAATAAAGCTATTTTCGGTATTTGACTGACACGGATCATTTCGGAAAGTGGGGATCATTATAACATACAACTGCTTAATGCTTCCAAGCCCAATTAGGAAAGCGTTTCTTAAAATCGTCTTGAGTAGAACGATAGCATCATGAGGCCTCCCGGAGAGAAGAGGGAATTTTGCCCCCCAATTGGCCGCTCCGCTCACCATCCAATTTTATCCAACTGACATTAAAATCATTTTCACAAGCTCATGTATCTTCATTTTCGAAGACACCATTACGTACACTACATCAGAAAAATTCCCAAGCCAGTAGAACATAACCGTTCGCTCGGATAAAGGAAGTAGCATTCCGGAGTCCATTTGGTGAAAAACTTTTGTACTGTGACATCCCTCCCTTAACCCTTATATTAAGCAATAATGCTGATCATGGTATTAATTTAACGCGCGTCGATTATCTTTACATAACAGTCCTGCACAGTGATTGTTATGTTACGCCACTGGTGTCAAAGTGAGCTCATGTTTTCACATCTCAACTGCTCATAATAAGACTTTCTCGGTAAAAATTAAATCAACAACCAACCAGGATCGAGAATAGTGTCTGAATACAGCCGCGTTACGGGGGTGGCCGTAATTGACGTGATGTCTTCATTTTCTACCGGAGATTTGATCATAGACCTCGGAATAACAACTTAAAAATAAAGTGAGAATGCATTTAGATATTAACAACTTCATCGATTTTCATATCCTTCGACGCTGCAACTTACCAGTTCCCTGTTTAGTAACCTGTGCGATTTGACCAATCAGTAGCCGTTCACAGCTATTATCTTCAACTCCACGACCCAACCAATGACCACAAGGGAATCTAGAAAATCAGCAATATCGAATTTAGTTTTAAATACTTTTTGTCATTCCATATAGGGAGAAAAAGAAAAGATAAACTCACAGATAAGCGTGGTTAGTTAGAGGAGTGACAACAATCACAACTTCAACAAACATGTTAGGAGAGAAGCCCGCATTATCATGGCCAATGAGAAGAGTGTTAAGTATGCCCAAATTTTCATGCTAAAATAAAGAGATAACATAAGATATAATGATTGATATTAAGTAATCAGGGGGGAGAAAATGGTAGTTAAGTGACAATAAGAAGACTCCATCAAAAGGAAGAAATAGAAAGAACCCACAAATAACCTCAACTTATTTGTTGAGTGGTCAAATAACATCGTTATAAGTGTGAACAAAACTTACACTAAATTCAGCATAAGAAGGCGAAGCTCTAGACAGAGAGATATGCCCAGAACTACCCAAATGACCTTTCAAGCAAACCCAGGCATTAGCCGACGATGCTAATGGCAACCGACTTCGAGTTCCACCGGTCATTCCTCCAGTTATAACAGCCACTCGATAAGTCATTTGTGCCTTTTGTAGCATTCTTGTGAAGGAATAATAGTCCACAGCATTAAGGGAAAGAAGATGAATAAGGAATTGCTCTCTTTCCTCTTCACAACGCAAAAAAGCGTGGCGTGAATAGAGCTCCCTGCAGATGAATATTATCAGTTAAATAATGTCTACTTTATTGATGTAAGTATACAAGCACATCTGACTCACCTCAGAAGAGTTGCATCAGAGATAAGGAGTTTAAGATAGGCAGAAAGGCGCTTTTTCTCCAAAGCAAGACGCACAAAAGCCCTAGCAAGACCGATGCTAGTCCGAAGTTTGTAGCCGCCGGCAGCTGTTGAAGAGGAAGCGACACTTTTTACGGCTTCTACGTCGTCAATAAAAGCAGTGATAGATGATCCACCAGCGTCAAGGAGAGTTGATACCGAGATAATTACCGAATCGTCGTTAGCACAACTTGTTTTCGGGGATTCAATAGGTGCAGGGGTATTTGATCTAAAATTGGTAGTAAAATCAGATAAATGTTACAACTCTCAACATCAATCTGGAAAGGAAACAAAAGGCGAAGTTGACGCACCTAAAAGAATTGAGATATTTGTAAGTATTTTTTATATTACTGCGCCTCATTAAAAAAAGCACGACCGGTCCCATCTATCTGATCTTGGCTGTACAAAAAGTGTACAAACAAATCGAGGTGACACGACCAACCACATAATTAAATCAGCCGGCTTACAAGCTCTGAATGCTGTGTACATAACCTCATCCATGACCCTGAACGTCAGTTCATAAAATTTGAAGATTAAAAAGCAAACTTCATCCAGTGTGAGAACCTGAACAATAGTATAATACTCTCTTTATTAAAAAAAAATCCGTTTGGAGAACTGACTTTGAAAATGAAAGGCCAAAATCACAGAAATAGAACTAAAAGATTCATCGGCAGGAAAATCTTTTTGTTCCACGTATACGACAAACATCAAGGGAGTTTGGACAAAAATTAACGAAATCAAACGCGTATCCAGTAGTTGGATCATGAGTAACCTGTTGCTCCGTCTTAGTCTAACTACTATTGTACACTAGGTCAATTTTTCATAATAAAACTGATGAACTGACCATTTATTACATGACCTATGAAACAGTCAAAATCACAGAAATAACTCAAGAAGAAGTACAACAAACCTGCTTCGAGATGGAGTCCAAAGAACTCGACGAAGTCGACTTGCAGTCATAGGAGACGCTGTGCCCGTAGAACTCTCAATAGTCACTAGAGAGGCAGTTGTAGTTGTAGATAACCTCCGCGGTAGACTATCATGTTTCCTCAGAGACACAGACGCGCCAGAAGATCTTACTGTCGACGCAGAACGTGGCAGTCGAGTTGGTAAAGCGGGAGACTGAGTCGGTGTTCGAGAGGCCAGCAAACTGACCGATGGAGGGGATTCAAGGGCGTTTCGTTCCACAAAGCCTTGAATATGGGCCCAAAGTGCTGATGCACCCTAAATACGGTTAAAATCAAATAAATGTTTTGATGAACTTCTCTCATAAGAATTATCAAGATCTGACTTGATAATTTCAGTGACATATTAGTAACTCTCAGGTTTACTGAGGGAAGTGTTTACCAACATTCATTACGACCAAGTGTTAGAAGTGTTCCCAACAAGTTGTTTGTGTAGAGGAAAGATACGCTTGAGCCGCTCTTATGAGAAACTCACATTCTTTCACCCTTCGTTTTGATCAGAACTAAATGTGTGGTTGTCTACTCACATCACTGAATATGCTCCGGTGGGAACTGACTTGGCAGACGTGGATTCAAACGGGGATATACTGTTCATTTTTATTCCACAGTGATCAAACTCACATGTTTCTTTTGAATCCCATGAGACCAGATGCGTTCGAGAAGATCACATAGGCCAGATACCAAAGTATTCTCCTCAACTTCTGAGACCGATTGGTAGTTATGTCCCAAGTGTAGAGCTTCGTGCCCCATCTTTTGAATAACCATTCGCATTGTCTGAAACAGGAGAGAGAAAGATGAAAAAATAGATAAATACTAGAAAATACAGATTGTGATCTTGTGTCTTGGCCTCAATTCTACCATCCCGACAAATTACTAATCGATTATCCATAGTTACCAAACCAGACTCTCTTCTCACTGCTATCATTATTAGGTGAAATTGAAATAGTTAAAAATAATGTCTTCTGATTTGGAGCCTGTCAATTATTCTGCTAAATAGCATATTGGTTAGCCTCAGGTCCCACACTTTAGATTATCACCTTTTCAACGAGACCGACTATTTACGGGACAGACGTTCTCCACAAGTAAAAGTATTCGCACAAAATCTCCGTCTTCTTTCACATCTGTTAAAAGTGACGTCTTAAAATGAGAAATAATAACTCTTTTCTACCCCAAATTTAAACATTATTACTGCAAGTTGCATAAGTCTATGTATGCATTTTACTATCCACCATCTAGAATCAATTCAAACGTACACGATGTTTGCATTCCTCAAGAAGGGAATCGACAATATCCCAATGGGCTTGAGCCATCGATGGGGACTGTGAACCAGGTTCCAGACCAGTAGGGGGAGGGCCAGTGAGTAGACGAGTCAAACCATCTCGTCCCTTCATCTGAAAAAAAAGCGAGGAAAATGACATTTGACTATTCTAGAAAAGATGAAGAAAGTCCAAAATGCTTTAAATCAACTTCCTGTTCATTAAGAACAGTTGCTTTGACATCCAGGCTCATTCAGTTCAGCATTTTAAGCACTTACCTTGGGCAGAGAGGTAGCATCATGGAGCATTCCTGGCAAGGAAGTGGAATTCTACTACTACTACCTTTACTAGCCAGACTTGAATGGTGCGGTTGGATATTCATCTCACTGAGTATGCGTCGGTGGGTATCAAATTCGTGACTTTTAACGCTCAGACAAGCACAAAAACCGTTACCCCACCGGCACACACTGAGTACAGTAATGAGATTAAAGGATGTGAGAAGATACGTCCACCGTAATAAATGAAGTCTTACCTGAATGTTTCGAGAGATGGCCGACTGATTCGCTTGCTGATCCAGATTCTTAGGAGGGTAGGTTTGAGGTGCCGAGCAGTGTTGACAGAGCATTGTCTTGGGAGGAGTTATCTCGTCACCAATTTGGAATACTACTGGGGACTCCTCTTTGGTGGAAGGACCTATCAATTCGGCGTCCGAGAGGAGAGGGGAGGGTACTGAAGCTCCGAGCACCGTGGGGGGAGGATGTTGAGGTGGAGATTCACTTCCACACTGCCAATTGGCAGGTGCTTTACTTAGGAGGTTTCCATCAAGTAGACGAAACTGACCAGGCTTAAAGAGAGAAAAAAGATAAATTGCTCTGCTTCCAAAAAATTACTACTAGTTGATTGATTGAGCTCAGATAATATTAATCAGCTCTTCAAGATTTGCAGAACGGCAAACTAGAATGAAACTACTAACTACTCAACTGTGTCTTTGCACACAGTCCCGACATATCTTATTGGGAAAGCGTTTGGGGAGGGGTCTGCTTCAGCGTTATTTTTAAAGGACACTTCACAACAAACAAGGGAGGAGGCTTCTAGGACATACTCGGTGTCATAAAGTTAAGACGGGATATAAAATTAAACCAAAATTGAATGAATGACAAAATACTAACTGCATACTCCGAGATGGCTTAAACTCAAGAGCCGCCAACTATCAGCTTCAACGCATCCAAAATAAGATGTCAGAAGAGAGGTTGAGTAAGTCAGTTATGTGCAATGCATAATGGGACAATGTTTAAGGGTTTTGTTTTTCACAGAAATAATCACAAATAGTCGACCAAGATTGAGATCACTCAATGAACCAATTTTAATAGGCGGATAGTGTGAGAATGTTTGTTGACTTGATAGGCAGGATCATCAATAAAGTGAGGATTAATTTACTCTCCTCTTATACGAGAGAGGCGAGTAATAAACACTGTTTATATTCTGGCAATTCTCGTGACTGAGAAAATAAAAGTAACCGATCTTTAGTCAGAGTCACTAATTATAAAACTATGCAATTATTCGCCAGACGATTAGTCTCCAACTCAGAGGCACCAATGTACGTTTGTACTAGACTTAAACTCGGCTATAAATTAGAGTTGCCCATACCGCTACACGTATTACACTTGCGTTAGTGAAAAGAGAAGACGTACTTTCCATGAGTTGACACAATGCCCAATAAAAATTAGGGACCCATAAGTACGATACGTTAACAAAGACAACTAGCTGATCAACAATTAAGTAAAGTCTGACAATTATAAAAGCCTAATAAGATTAAGAAGGGAACTAGAACCATTACTACAAACCCTGAAAAATGTGCCTATAACGGGAATAAAAGGAAAAAATCGGAAATGACTGATTTCTCACACTTCAAAGTTCGATTAAATCGCCATATTGTTGCACGTACATTTACTATCATATGAGATTGGAAATGCTTAAGAAAGGGGTAGATTCCAAGTGAAACAAGGTAAGAGAAATAGATATTACCTGCAGCGAAGCTCGAAGAGCAATGAAAGTTGGTTTAATCGTTGAGAAGAGTGGATGAGGTGTGGGTCCCTTGCAATACTGAGTACAATCTAATGGTGATTTTGGTATACCTATACAAAAAGGGAAAACAGCTCAATCATCAACACATTACTACTTTCTTCCCTCCAGTAACATGCAAAAAATTAACCGGCACTATTTAGATCCCTTCGCCTCACTCTGCTATCAACCACAGGAGTATGGGTTGCAGAAAGCGGGAGGAACTTTCTTGACAACCGATCAGTGGCCGGACGTTGGGGTTTTCCAGCAGCGAGAGCCTGTGCCTTGAGAGCTCGAACTCGAGACAAAAAGGCGGATACTAGTGCTGTGGAGGGACTCGTTTGGATAGACATTGTCGTGTTTGTGTAGGAAGGAGACAGACCGCATTTACTGCACCGACGGACTTGACTGGCCGAAAGGGTGGTCAAATGGGTATCCAGAAACGTGGCGAACATCTGAGTCTCCAGGAATGGACTAGAAAGGAAAAAGAGAGAGGAAACATTAAGAGGAAAAGTTCCACTGAAAATCCAAACATTGAAAACACGATTGAAATCTTAAGCCTCTTCATCTGCAGAATATCACCCAGAGCTTTGGTAAATTAAATAATCGTCATTTTTCCCAAAATATGACTAAGAAGTAGGTCTAAACTGTTTGAGAAAGTGTTTCCAGCTAAACTACACGAAATTTCAACCAGAAATTCGAAAAAATTTTGCTCAGCAATGAACAAAATCCCTCCGTTAATTCAACTCTTACCATCAAGAATGAATGACGTCCCGAATGTAGGATTTAAGAATACACCGTAACAGCTGGCAGTTATTTACGTTAATTAAGAGTGACCATATCCGACCCATCCCCTTTCTTTCCTTGTTTCACTCTTAGCCCATAGGTATTAATGGTTCTTAGACGCAGTTATCATAACATATTGCTATCTTGGGAGCTCCAGTAAACACCTTATAATTAAACCTTTTCTCTTTGGGATTTTGGTGTTGTTGTCTGCCTTTTCCATCTTAGGTCTGTAGAGGAAAGCTTCCAAGTCTTTTTCATTGATCCTATTTCAACTTAAATCACCCAATGTCGAATCATAAATTCAGCACAGTGGTCTAGGATTGGACATTTCTCGAACGCATTCTCGCAAAAAGCACTTTTCAAATAAACTTTTTTCCTTCCCTACCTGAGAAAAGCCATATGAGTTTCAGGACAGTCCGAGAGGAAGCCAACTTTATCAAACGCTTGAAGACCAGAGTTACTGACTCCACTAGAAGTAGCAGCAACAGTACTTCCTTCAGGATTTTCACTAACATTCGATCCTAGCACAATGAAAGTCTCAAAATCAGCGAAAATTTCCGCCAAATGATTTATAAACACCTCTCGAAGAGCGTAGTTGAACTTCAGCAGATCTGAGTACTCAGTCAGCTCCTTTTTCGAAGCCATGTTGGCGGCAATTTGACGCATAGAGGAGAAGTACTCTTTTGAAGGATAGGCTTCGCCACTTCCCGGTTTTTCTGGAGTTTTCATGTGGGAAGTGAAGGACCTATCTGTGGCGGAATGATGTAACTGGGGCCTTTCTGGTTCAATTACATTTGTGGCGATTTGTTCAATGAGTCGAGATGACGCAGACCTCTACAAAGAGGAGAAACCCTAGTCAGTTGGAAGGATTTTATTGTCTTTTTTCTTCACCGGGTTAGAATGGAACAATGGTAAACCACCACCAACACTAAATTCATCCGAAATCACTCATAAAAAAATCAACAAACTGAAAGCGGTAAGGTGTTAAATGCCTATTAGAGCGTTAAAGTGTATTTCGATTGCAACAAACCTTTTTGGGATATTTCCCAGTCAATATGCTAAAATAGAGAGTAGAAGAGGGCAAAGCAACATATATTTATAGAGCGTTTAGACAAAGAATCACGTTAAAATATTAAGGAAAGTAGAAATTTTGTGCGTACCTGGATAACTGGTGGGTTGGGGTCCAATTGCGGGCGTTTTATTACTGGAACAGGACTTATTGGCGCTTCTCCGTTATTGGGTTTAGACAGAGTGTTGAAACCTGCAAAAAAGGAGTTTTTCAACTAAAGTAAAGAGAAGAAACTGGATGTTCCGTTTTAGTAAGTTAAGTTCTAAGTTCAACAGGAGTTTAAAGGAGAGCAACACGGAGCCTCTCTGATAGATAAAACTCGTGGTTGTGCAGTATCGGTGATCAGTATTAACCGATGTCGTTGATCAGATGCGCACTGAACAGAAAACTTTAACCGCCACGCTGCTGCCAAATGCAGTATATTACTATAACCACTTTAACGTTTTCATTGTGAGAAAGCAGCTGAACTTGGATAATGCTAAAAAGTCCAATAAGGGATAAAGGGAAGGGAACCGAATAGACGTTGAAAATAAATCCGGGACCAAAAGACACTAGCTTTGCGATATTTTTTAATTGATTTTTCAAAATTGTATGTTCTGAAATTCAAGTTTACTGGTTGGTCCCTTAGATTCCTAATTAAATTCTTGTCGACGAAATCCAATGCTTATTATCAATTTTATTAATTGGGATTTTTTTCCTAAAGACTAAGATAGAGGGTTGGTACTAGCTTACTTAATTTCACTATATCAGAGCTCAATAGAATTCACTCAAGGAGCACTCAAACAACGCCGTGTTACAGAATTATAAAAAGACTGCATACATGATCACTGGTACGTCGTCTGTAGATGCTTGACAACATGCATATTCCAAAAAGGAATATAAGGTGAGGAGGAATATGAAGCACGATTGATTTAAATTCAGTTATACATTAGTCCAATTTTAGACAAGAAAAACAACTTTTAAAACAAAGAGGAAATGCAAATTGAGCGTCATACCATGAATAACCCAAAGTCGTTTCGAGTGTATTCTGATTTTCCTCTCTACATTAAAGGACTTTCACGTTTCATCTTTAACAGTTCTTCAAAATTAGATTTAAACCGGGATTTTAGAAACCAAAAACTTACTAGAATTTCTTGAAGCAGCATTTTTAGAAGATGAAGAGAAGCTACGATGGCGTTGGTAGACTACAAGAATCGACTCAATGTTGTGCTGGAGTTCCACAGCATTCGGAAATGGCGGCAAATCCACATCCGTTGAATGAACTTCTCCACGGTCTATATCCAAGTAGCAAACATTCGTCTGCGGAGAAAATAAAGTGCCAAATTACCAATTACTGAAATATAATAGGTAGATATATTCTACAACCGAAATCATCACATGCAAGCATCGTACGGAGCACGTCATTCGTCTTCTCAACATAAAAGAATAATGAAGGGCATCGAGGGGGGTTACAAACCTCACTAGCCAATCCAAAATTGGCGAAGGATTGTAAAGAGGCCAAGGAGCCCTTTGGGGTGCCTGGAATTCGTGTCCTTGCATCAAGGAGACCAGCTTGGAGAGGTGGCTGATGGCGCATCCCCATTATGTAGGGAACAGGAGCATCGAGAAAATGAGTCAAGGTGGCTGGCAGTACGGGAGCGTAGACGTGTGGCCAAACAAAGGGTTGGAGGAGACAAATTAATCCCTCACCAACAAGCATTAGACGATTGTAATCTAAATGGAGAGATAGAATGAGAAAGGGGAAAAGAAATGCAGTTGGTTGGAGGAAAGCGTATCAACACTACATATATACTCCTGACAATATAAGAAACATTCATTTATCACTATTTCTAAGTAGGGGGAAAGGGTTCAGATGAGTCTCTATAATAAAATGGAACCCTTGAGAAGCCGATGAAAAGACATATCCAGTGAGATTACTTCACCTGTAATCAATCAACGAATGATGATACTTAAGCACTATTACCTCTTAACCCCATACACATTTTAAATCCCTTTTTTACTTTGATTGTAAACACAAATATGTGTTTACAAGATTCTAAGAATTTGCCGGAATCTGGGTCATGAATAAACTCAGGAATATTTTTGATTACACCTTCATTTTTATACAACAACCTGTGGACCAGAGACAACTATCCAATGAACATCCCCCTAATGACCACTAATTTGGCGGTAGACGCCGATGTTGACTTTAAACGGTTGTTTCTAAGCCTCGTTAATAGACCCAAGTCTGGCTAGGTTGTTAGGTAGATTGAGGATGCCTTATGCCAATATGGTACCAAGCCTATCATTAAATCTCTAAGTGGACGTGTGGACGAGATTTTACGTCGTGTAAATAGTAAATACTAAAAATGTTTATTTTTTGCTAAGTGGACGAACGCTCTGAATAAAGTACGTAAAGTGTACAAATGCACAAGGTCAAATACCTGTCACAAAAGATAGTACATCTTTTACTTACCACAATAAAAAATACGCCTGGATAAGAACGATTAATTTACGCATTATTTTTAGGATGTGAATAAAAAGTGTACTCTGTAGGATTTTAGAATGAATAGAAAGAGTTATCGAAGTGCGCTGGATCAGTGCACGAATTTCTCGTTACCTTTACTTTATAAAGGAAGAGGGCATAATTAATGTTGAAATCGTATTCAGTGCGATCCTCTTCAAAATGTCTTTTGAAAACCAACAACATATACCCTTCCCAACTGAGAAGTAAAAATCCCTAGCCCTCCTCAAACTATTTCCTCTCAACTATAATAATGCCTTATATAAATGGATATATTATAACCGGTAACTTTCAAACATAGGCTTCAAATGGCAATTCAAAATAGAATGGAAGGAGTCGAGCGAAAAAATCCATATTTAAGTCATATCCTAAGTAAAATGAATCACTGATCTTGCTTATCGGTCCAACTCCGTTTCCAGCCCCGTTCATTTCGTTCTAACTTGAAGAATGACTCTGCATTTTCCAAAAATTACTCCTTCGGTAACATTCTTTTTGAAACTACTTTTATCTTTCCCCTTTATGGTCCTATGACTCAAACCCTCATCTGTCATATACGGACAAGTTTATCGATTCTCCTTTTTCTGCAACAGTCCAATTTCATTTGAAAGTACATCTGCATTCATACCTCACGCATACGCCCTCGCCTAAGTGACTCATATAAGCCGCCTTCGTATTTCTCCTCACACACACGCACAGGCACATCGCCTGCCGTACACCTGCTCCTGCACTTCTCATCGCCCTCGTTTTTCCTCCTTCTTGCCTGCTTGAATCCTCATTGCGGCTTGATCAATACACTTTTACCTAGTCAGGTCTTGGTGTTTTGGTCTGCAACTGTTTTTTCCTGTTGCAGAAAAACAGGAAAACTAACTAGCTGCCACTCGTTAGTTATTACTCTAACTCCAACAGACTCATCATTCGGCATTTAGGTTATTCATCCATTTTCACCTGTGATTTAACTCCTATCGTTTTTATTATCATCCGCAGCAACGCAAAAATTGCTCAATTTTTAATTGCGGGGAGATCCAATAAATGATGGTGAGGGTACGGAAAAGAAATTGAAAGTAAAATCAAGGTTGCGGAGGGTCCCATTTTTTTAACTTTTGGACTCGGGTTGTGTAATTTTACTAAATGGGTACCTCAATTTCCAAAATTCAAATTTCATTATCCTTCCGCCGGTTTGCACTAAATGCTTTTCAACGATACTCCGCGCTTATTGAGCGATATTATTTCATCAAGAAGGA
Source organism: Hymenolepis diminuta (assembly GCA_900708905.1). NCBI lineage: Eukaryota > Metazoa > Platyhelminthes > Cestoda > Cyclophyllidea > Hymenolepididae > Hymenolepis > Hymenolepis diminuta. The sequence goes on along the minus strand of CAADRB010000052.1, from coordinate 642,010 downwards.
TCGGTCTTGCCACTTCTATTCGTTTTTTAATTTTCTTTCGATGATTCTCCTCTAATATAATTATTCTACTACCGTCTCCTTCCTATTCCGCAGTAGTAGATTTCTCAAGGATAGGAATGGAAATTTCTCTTTCTTATATTGATACCTCTTTAACTGTAACTTACTTCCAACAGTTCCTAAGATTTTCTCCAAATTCAAGACTTTGAAAAGTACAATTCATCAATCGATTAATAAACACGGAATTAAATGACTTAGACGGTTAACACTAACGAGTTCTAATAATGTATTTAAATGCTCCGGAGAGCCGTCTGATTAACCACATATAGTACTACAAAAAAGATCTCCCAGGCTGTGGAAAAACGATGGAGAACACTAAATGGGCCTTCACGTGAATTCTGAAGCAACTAGAGACAAAAAGAAAATTAACCAAATCGTTAAATGCAACTGTTTTTACACTCATCCCTTAAATTCAAACGGATGAGTTCCCCATACAAATAACAAACACTTTAAAGTCCAGGATAAGTTAAATGCACAAGTAGCTAGTGCCTACTAGTAGCCCTGACTACCTGAAGAGCCAGAAAAGCTAAGATGTCACGACTAATCTCTTATTCTCAACATAAACGATCACCCAAGAACCGAGAGGTTAGATCATGAAATCAGTCTGCTAGATAATGATGCAATTAAGTACATCGATTAAGTAACAACATGAAGGACCTCGACGACTTTGGCTGTTCTGCCGTTTATTTTCTACTTTTATCTGTTGCCTTCTCTTTGGAAAAAATGCGTCTTTTTGCCTTGTCATGAGTACTAAAAAAGCAAGTTTAAAGTATGAGGTTGAAAGGAGTGCATATTTATCTGAGAAGTATAGAGTTAGGATTACACTTCGATGACCAACAATACTTCAACCCTTTCTTAAAAGTTCTGTTTGAGATTGATTTCGACTATTGGGGTTAATTATTCAAGGAGAGAAATCAATTCGCATAGCAATTACGTTTTTCAATCAACTCTGTACGAATTTCGCAAATCAATTGAGAGGCAGTGGAAAGTACGATGAGCGGCAGCATAAATGCACTTTGTTTTCATGTGAAATACGTTTCTACAATTCCCATGTTTCGCATTTCCCATAACATACAAATCTTCTTCTACATATGAAATGAACTTGAAAGTCACCCCTTTTGTCTTTTTACTTATCCAATCAATTTAGATCTAAGGAATTGATGATAGACAATCGCATCAACAGATTTTAATCCACAGAAATTTACATATTTCCGCTATCTTACCGACCATTCACCTAACCTCTTTAAATTCACTTGGTAATATCCTATCATTTCTTTGTAGTTAAAAATGACTAGAAACAACTCGTCAGATACCTAATGGGCAGAAACTACAACACAGGGGTTGTCTTTCTCATCTATAAACGGATTGTAGAAAAAAATTCATAGAAGAGTTCGTCTTGTATACAAGGGGGCGAATTTCACTCACTTAGAAGAGGAAACACATAGGCTTCAAAGGATGAGGAGTCAGTGGATTTTGGAGAAAATTTATTATCTTGAAGCCTTAATTTATTTCAAACCTCCTTAAAAATAAACCTAACGAACAACAAATATTCACGCATTGTATATTATTCCCACGGGGACAACTTTTTATACAACCACAAATAATTTTTTTATTTGTCTTGTATGCCGTGAACTAGTTTTCAAATGCGATAAAGCGCGCATACATTCTATTTCATGTGAAATTTACCATCCATTTGATTTGCATTTCGACCAAAATAACCTAGTAACACATTAGATAGCCTTGAATAGGTAATAAAGGCACATATTAAGTCACCAAGTACGTTAGTACTGAAAAATTTGAAGTCGGCTACTTTGCCAGCCTGCCAGTTAGCCAGCCAATACGCCACCAAACAGACCGACCAGATCAAAATGAAAGAACAGTGGTCAATAGAGAGCTAGCAAACGGTGATATACTCATTTTCACTTTTCACGCTGCTTGAGAGGGTATCGGCCATTGCGACAAGATGATCGCTTCATCCACGATGCTCCGTGATCCATTTTTCATACTATCATAGACCTTTGTACCCTTTCATTCTACATTGCTTTATTTATAAAATGCACCTAAATAAATAATTATTTAAATTACGATTACTAAATTAAGATGACTTCTTCACTGAAAACAAGAAAATATAGCCAAGCGAATTTTAGCTTGTGCTGTTCTCATCTACAACTGACTCAACGAAGCTGATGAGAGCATGACAGGAACACTGCTCAAGAAATTGTTTAAAGGTACCGCCGTGATGATTGCTCTGTATTTTCCCAACTCTTCGCGGACATTAAACCAACTTCCAGCTAGCCTATATAACTTTAACCTTGATAGATAGTGAAGTAATTAGACTTCCATTCACCCGTCACTTCAGTCATCAATTATTTGTTGTGTCCTGTTATGTTCAGCATCTCTCTGCTAGTCTCATCTGTCTGCTCTACCTAACTGAAGGAATGTAAGAAAGTGTTAAAATCACGGAAGATCTTATCATTATGCTTTCTCAACCTTGGGAAGAAAAGATTGAATTAAAGTGATAAGATCGACCTTCGTAATTAAATAAGCAATCAATAAACAATGGATGTGGTGGACAAGAATTTGCTCAGTAATCAAGGTCTAGACCGACAGCTAGAATTATGGTGGTCACGAGGGACAGAGGTCATTAGTAAGAGTGACTTATTCGGTGGTTATAAAGTCCAACTATTACTTTTGGATTGAAGGATAGTATAAATAAACGTACCAGCCGACTGCAGAACAATACGATGCTCAAGGAAAACACAAGTTAAAAGCCGAATGAAGTTGTCAAAAGAGAAGAGCTGGACGAGTTGAACCAGAGGGTACTCAAAAACCGGGAGCCAATTCGAGGGCGGATTTTTCTCATGGTTTTCAAGTAGTAGATTAACTAAAGTAGGGGAAACAAAATTCAAGTTTTATTCATGAGCACATACCTATCTCAAATCCATCATATCTTAAGTAGTGTACTTTATTGAAATATGCTTTCGGGTTGCCATAGCTACACGCCCCATTTAAAAGAAACATTGCCATTAAAATGATCATGGACCAAACGCAGTAGGTGAAGCTTTTCACTAAAAAAATAAAGGCCAAAGAATGTTACAATTACAAATTGACAAAGAAAAACAATGGAATTGGCAAGTAATTGTTAACATTCTCCCATCTTCCCATCTTCACTAATATAACCGTCTTTTAATACCATAAGGACAATTTTTTTCAATGGAACATAAATCAAACATACTTTATACTTTTGTGAAGTAAAGTTCTTCCATGTTGTAATCCTAGGTTTAGTTTCTGTTGCCATGATATATCCGACCATCAAATATCAGCAATTTACAATTCACTCAGGGAATGGATGAGACAGGTGTAGTTGATCCAAGACACTAATAACTAAACAAAGGCTTTGCATGGGAATCCAAGTTGTCTTCATGTTGGTGATGTTTGAAAATAAAAACCCAGCCGGAGTCATAACAGTTTTAGTCCCAAATAAGTGTCAAGTTGTCAGGAGCGATGTGCGTCCACATCGACAAGGATCGCGAGCGACCTAGAGACAACCTGCGGGGATTGGTTACCCCGACACAAAACATAAACACCTCAGATATGGACTTTGTTTTGTCGGCTTCCTATTACGGTATTTGTGATGAAAAGTTTACCAGCGTACTCTCATCAAACGTTTATCTGCGAAAACTTTATTGAGAAAAATTAACTGCAGCACGGACACTACCAACGAAACTTGTTAATATATCACCCAACCAACTTCTGTGAAATTTTCCATAAACAAGATAGAAAATAAGGACTTACAGTGGCACATAAGAAGGAAACGAGGAATACGTCAGTGTTGTAACTGGCAAACTACAAAGTATGTAGCCTAAGTGCCACAACAAACCAACAAATTAGGTATCCAACCGAATGATTTGCATTTTGACCACAATATTCCACTCGAGGGATTCATTTTATTTAGATTAGGTAAACATATTTTTCTACCTCCATTTCTGACCACTAGTTCTCCACCATCCATATTTGGATATCTAATGCATTTTCATTTCATTTACTTACCCAGAAATTTCATTTTCCTTAGCTTAAAATTAATTGTATTCCAAAAGCCTAGCTCTCATTTCTTCCTAAGCAGAAATGTCTAGCACCATCTTACTTCTGGCATTTTAAAGTAACAATAAGTGGACCACATTACATAAGGATATCTTAGAGTTTAATTAATTAACACGAAAAGGTTTGTGATGATGATTTCATTCCACTTTCACCTTTTCACCAGAAATTCCAATTGCCATTTATTCGATTTTGAGCTTTTAGAATTCTTTAATTAAACAACATCACTTCGTATTCGTCAATTTCTTCATCTGTTTGTCATTTCTCATTAAAATAATGAGAAATTAAGTTGAAGAACCCTCCATTTTAACATTGGGATTTTATCCCTTCACGATGCAGTTAGGCGAACTGTGTCCCATTAAGGAAACCGTTTTCAAAAAACATTTTGGATAAAGGAGTTGCATTATGAAGCCTCCTTTGTGAGAAACTTTAATTCTGCCACTGAATAACGAAAATTCTTCTATTAACCATCATCAAAAATAAACCGATGAATCTAAAGTCAATGTTACTTGACGTTACACTAGCTAACTCCGAATCTTGATAACAACGCATCTATCAAGAATGTGCTTAGAAGTGATCTGGCTCAATCTGGTTCCTTTGATTTGCAAACACCTTCTAACTGTTTGCTAACTCTTTCACTTTATTTTGCCGTTAACTCTGAAATCAATCTAGGTCGGCTATTTGTATCTACCGTTGTTGTAAGCTAAACAGTCGCCCATAATTGATTTGATCTAACAGACATATTCAGACACTCTTCAATCATCTAACTTTTGATAAATTGGGGATGGAAACTTAGTGGATTTGGAATGATGGTATAGGCACCCCAGACTTGACAGTTAATAGGTTAATACTGTAGAGATTCCATTTAGCAATAGTAAGCCCTAGTCTCAATCAGACGATCGTCATAAGGAAATAACAGAGTAGACATGAATGTTCTATGAATATATAAACGCACAGGTTGTAATATTTTATGTTAATGAACTGCGGATGGTCACAGGGCTACTTTCATTTAATCCTACATATGATTGTGATTAAGCTTATAAATTCGATAATGCGTTCACAGCACTAATTCAGTTTCAGATATTAATGAAGATAATATGATTAATTAATTAAAATTAGGCCTTACCGGGACGGAAGAAGTAATGCAGATTCGCGGGCCCCGACACAATACTGCACTGTCCAGGATCAGCCAGTTGTGCTTCAAACAGAAGATTGTAGACATACGACTCCAGTGTGATTTCATTTGGCAGTTCATCCCCTCTATAGACACTGGCCCACAGGTCTTCTAGCCAACAGAAGAATCCACTTGCAAAGGCCCACCTCGAAAGGATTCCAATTGCCTTCATAGTAAAGAAGCGCCGTTCAGATTTCTCATCTGAGGGATAGCATCCAAGAGCCTTCTCCTGTTCACGGAGAGCTGCCTTGGCTGACGGGTGGGTGACTTCTTCGGGGAAGAGAAGAGCGTAGCCGAAGACGCGTAGACCATCTTCTCGAGTGATGATGAATGAATGACGGAAGGGAGCCTGGGCTTTTTGGAGAAGAGGATGATCGCCAGTGAAGAAACGTAGACCATTTGGCATTACAACCTAGGTGAAAGAGAATTAATTATTAGATGCAGTAAGACACTTTTGAGGCTATGATCCAAGTCTACTAAGGTTGCATTTTTCACTTTGCCGGGGAGAGCAATGACAAGTGAAGAAAAGAAATCTAACATGGGTTAGAGATTGGCAAAAAAGTTAAAGGAATATTTTAATATGGACCTAACTGATCAGCACGTATGTTTGAGATCCTAAACCACCAATAAATCTGTAGTTTGTGGATGCATAAGATGAAAATAACATAATAAATTGATAAGATGCTGGCAAAACAAAGCTCAATGTTTTTGCTTTTGTCTCGGGACAATCAAACATCAAAATAAATGCTAAGTTGAATTAATTTGTGCACACATTAAACTCGTATAATCGTAAATGTTAGTAATGAGGTATCTATTTATTTGACCCAGATAACTTTACCCAATTTGGGTCAGCAATATGACTCATAGGGGCTGCGCATAGAAATACACAAGACACGGTAAGAGGTCAAATAAACAAAAATACATTATATGCAATTTGACAAGAATAAAGTAATTAATTAGGATCGGAAATCATTGGGACTCCTCTCGTACAAGTCGTAACATAATCCAAAAATGATCTGCCAATGTATAAATTTCTTTTCAATTGGATAAGCTCTACAAGAATTAAGTGAAGAAGGATGGATGTGAAATCATATGAAAGCATACCATCTAGATTTTCCCAATTAAGAACAGATAGATAAAAAGATAAGTTTAATCGAACTTCAAAAAAAACACCTGACCTAATGATTCTAGAGTCCAGATAAAGTAGGATCCCCCAGATCCCCCGGTTCTCACTTCTACTGCCATAATGCCCCTCCCCTCCCCCTACGAATGAATTATCTTTCCGTTTCTGTGTTGGAATATTTTCCCATGATTAAAAATTGCAAAGCTTCTTTTGCTCTCCCATGAGAAATAATAATATAAGTTTTCTGAGATGTTTATTCTTTTCATGTGCCTGTTCTACTCAAAGCAGTTACACTAAGGAACAGCACCAAGTTTTGAATTTTGTGTCCAGCTACCAATATCACACAATGATGCAGTATTGGCGTGCTCGTCTATCATATTAGGGATCGTAACTTCGAGACTCATCAATACAAGTCTAATGATGGAATAGATAGACTGACAAAAGGAATGATTAAATGGAGATTTATCAACGAAAGATCTGAGATTTCTCCATATGTCCAAAAAGAAGAGATACAATGTAATATCTTCCACTGAGTTTAGATTCTATTACAACCACTTCTCAAAATCATGTAGCACTATGCATAAAAATCGATATTATGGGCTTTATGCTATTTCGATCCGTTTGATATTTGCCCCTCACGTAGTCGAATTGGTGTGAGTTTTGCATATGAAATGTAATTAATTGCAATATCCGGTGATAGTTTTCAATGATAACAAAGTCTATAGAGATTTCAACAACACGAATCTTAGGCTCAATCTAACAATGCAGGATCAAAGTTAAAGGAAGCATAAAAGAAAACATTCTAATTTCATCATCGAGTTCTTACAAATAAAGCATTCGATTTAAACAATTCATAAACAAATAGATCTCTGAAACACATTTAACAGATTTGAACACATCGATATTGTAAGAGTGAGAGAGACAAGGAAGTACTAAAAAGACATTTCCTACTGTACTAACGAAATACTTGATATGAAAGTAAATGTGTACGTGAGAAATTCAGTCTATACTAATTTTAAATTCAAATCAGAAAATATAGACACATTGAACTTACCAAGGCTGTTGATTCATCTGAGAATGGAAAGCTCCGATTGTGTTCCGGAAAATGCTGAAGAACGTGACATTTATAGGCATATTGCACAATACTTGAAGGTGCCTCAGCAAGCTGCTTTGCATCTAAATTAAGAATGAAAAATTGCTCGAAGTGGCAAAAATATCCGCATTAAGATACAGATGTTTTTTTATTGGTAATACTACTGGCTGACAATAAAGATAATGTGACACGCGACTCATAAAGTAAACGATCAGAAATAAAATGATCAAGCTATATTACGTACGTGCGAAATAAGGCTGTAATTGTATTTCAGGGTTAAGACCGGCAATGAAGAAATAATCTGCTATAGAATACATAGTAGCCGATAAAGTGTTAATAAAAGCAATGGGTGAGATCCGTTAAAAATCGTGGCCAGACTTATCAAGTTGATTGGCTTATTTCAATTAACCACACTAAAAGTCAGATGAGAGGCCAAGAATATGAAAAATAATGAGTTAAAACAATATAGGCAAATGTAAAGTATTTTATAAGTAAATCTAATACTAATAAGTCAAATTGTTATTAAACTGAAAATAAATATATACTGTTTCTAAGCAAAACATTTAAAAGTTTTTTATTCATTCATAAACCAAGAGAACATAATTTGTTTTATGAATATACTAATTAAATCCTAACTCTCTTCTTTCCATATTATATCTCCGGGGTCTGATTAAGAGGTAACCAAATTAGTATAAATATTTCAGTTTTCAATTCTTTTTACCACTTTTCCATGTTGTGTTTGAAAACTGATGTAATTGGACTGATTCTATTTCAGTGAATTTTCATTTTCAGTGTATTAGGATCTTTTCTATGCCATTCACTTTGGTGTATGGTAATCTTTTAATAGCGGTAAAAGTCATTTTTGACAATATAAGTTGGTTAGAAAATTTTTCGCTCTGATTACGCCTAAAAAATTACTGTGTCGCCATCATTGGATCATGATGATTTCTGTATTACAGATCATGACCTAATTGTCATTATATATGAGTTGTGTGCTGTTAAAAAGCACATATTATGAACTAATAACGTGATTTAACGTGCTAATATGCACTAAGTAGTGGAGTCTTAGTCAGAAAGAGAATTTGCACACCACAGCTGAAACGACCAACCTATCTTCAGTTCTATGTTAATTTTTGCGCAATGTCATATTTAAATGTTAAATGTACCGATGACTTGGATTTAAGATATTTAGAAGTCTGTAGACAACTGATGTCAATTGAAACCTGGTGATCGGAAACTATTGACTGGTGTTAAGATCTCGACTACATTCAATCTGTATGTGCGTATTTGCACAAAGATAACAAAGATAAACAGACACCACTCACCAAATCGAGACAGTGACAACGAGACATGAATAAAGAAATGTTTTGCGCATAAACCATATTAATTTTTCAATAAAATGGGGTATCTTTCTGGCCACATCCGTGCTGATCTATTGACTCGAAAGCTTAACGTATTCCATCTATTCCATCGATATGGCCTGGGTATATATAACTTTATCACAGAAAGAAAGCAATATTTTCCACAAAGATAATTATTCTATTTATGATTATTTATTCTCTGCTTTTTCTCTGTAATTCGAATGAATTTATGTAAATTGCGGTTGTAATCGGCAAACAATATAAAATGATATAATATCGCAAACGTATCAATTTACCATCTTATTCGTATGATCATTCTGCTCTCCATAAGACAGACTCTACATCTTTTAAAGTTAAAGGCTTCGACTAGCAACACATTTGATCGGTTGCTTATTAAGTTTAGGCCCTCTTGAGTATGTATTACGAAAAAAGGTTTTAACTATTTACTTTAATGTTCATTGATCTTCTAGCAACCCGTGCTGATTCGGAGTTAGAAGGAAGTCGAGAATGATGGTTAGTGAAAGGGGTGATCGAATTTTATTTACAAAGAACATACTGGAGTCTAAACGGCACAGTAAATATCGTATAAGCAATTTACATTGCAGGGCTAATAGTTCTAGGAGGTTAATGGTAACTTCGGGATGGAAGGCTGAAACAACCGTGAATAAAGTTTTGTTGGAATATAGAAGCAATTGATAGCCTGCAAACAGGCAGTAAGGCTAAAGTTGTCGGGCCAGTAGTTATATGTTCAGCTGTGCAGCAACCCTGTTGTGTGTCTGTTGATCAGAACGAATCCGTTTAAATTCATTGAGAAATTGTTCAGTGATAAATCATATTTAGATTACTTATGATCAGGGTATTGAGTAAGCTGGACACTCACAGAGACCAGCGGACAGATCGATTTAATTAAATGCAAATGTATTTGAAAGAAGTTAGTTGTGTCAGCAGATTCAGTAATCGGCTTTTCGCGGTAACGTTGATAAGACTACCGGGGAGTCTTTAATATCGAAATAAGAGATTAAGATCAGGTTAATTTATTACAGGATATATTCTAAATGATTTTATAATTGAAATTAAATAATCATTAAATTAATAACCACGTGATCTGGACCAACCACAATTTAAACAAGTTCATGTGTTTAAATGTTACCTGTATCTCTGAATTAGGTGTATCACTCCTTTCTCTTTCAACTTGGTCCCTGGTGCAAACTGTTTGGAATTAAATGTCTCGGCTGACTACTAAGTTTAGACTCTTTTAGGTAGGATCAAGCATTACTAATCGTTTATGGAGTAATGGATTTTAAAATAATTACTTCAGACGTATTAACTGCAATTTATTGTACCTAGGTAATATATTACTAAGCAAATTTCTAATTGATTTCACATTTTGTTGTTAGTGCACATTAACTGCCATAGTAAAGGGGATAAGTGGCTTCTCAGATTATTTTACCCTTCACTAGCGGTACTCAAAATTTTCTTAAATTAACTGTCAGTTGCAGCCATTCATTTTATTTACTCTATCTGTAACTAAATTTCTTCCCTTCTAAATAAAGACCAGGTAGGGAAGCTTCTAATCTCTAGTGCCGTATATAATCGCCAAGATCTTAGCAACCTATCTTGATATGGAACTTTAAGAGTAAACGAAAATGACGGTTGACACTGGCGACCGAAAATGGAGAACCTGGACACCTCGCTCATTATGCAAAACTTCGCATGTCAATAATTGTTAACAGAACTATCAATACAGATACGCCCTCAGTCTGACCACCACCTGCGCCTGTCACGTTCTCATAAACTTTGATAAATTAGCTACTTATTAGTTAAACTACCCCTTGTGCTCCCTATCACCATCCATCTCACAGCTCAGTATCTAACTGTTACAACAAAAGTAGTCAGTGACTAAAATCAGTCATATATCACGTTATTAGGAATAATAGAAATTGAGGTTATAGTACATCTTAGGCTAATATTCACAGACAATAAAGAGGGCAGGGGGTTGCATGTATACACACAGAAATTTAAGTCTTCTGCTTCTTCTCGTCCGAGGGTAGTTTAAATGCAGCCGCCCGTTTCTCCTGTTGGCGTTGACGAGAAATCTGCTCCGATGTGGTGACTTTTTCCTTCCTCTTGTGGTTTTGTTTCTCCGCCTCGTTCAAGAAATAAGTACCCTTCTCCAAGGCGATATCCACCTTCGACGGTTGAATAGGTGGTGGGAAGGGTGTGTACTCCTTCTTCTTTCTCGCCTCCTACAAGGATTGAAAAAGAATGTTGTGAGTATATTGATCAGAGCAAAATGTCCCTTGCAGATATAATGAGAATATACTATTGCTTTTGGGACTTTAACTTGACCAGATGGATTTGATATTGATATAAAGCCGACGACACAAAGTCTCGATGTGTAATGCTAATCTTAACAAGCACATGAAATTGATGGAAAAATGCCAATCATCTGTTGTACACAGTGGGCAATGAAAAAGACATAAAATCAAACTTTACATAACCCCCAGCTCTCTCTCTCTCTCCATCAAATTTATGTTTCCAATTTTCCGAATAACTTAATAAGTTCAAGTTCATAAATTTTCCGATTCATAAAACGCCAGTGCTTGCATATGTAATAGAACCTGAGTGTTTATGTACGCTTCATCCTATTTTCGCATGTTTGAACGCATTTATGTCTCCTTGTTAACGGACCGTACGTTAAAACTATGACGAACAGGCCATCCAAAACATGACATTTTTGTACTATTCCAATAAGACTTATTCAACTCCCCTCCCGCCTTCTACTCTTGGATATATTGGGGCCGGCATTTTAGTAGTACGGCATGGTTGGGGGTTTAGCAATCCCAAGATGCACAGTCGGTAGCGAACATCACAGTAGGCAGAACCGAAATCAATAAAATGTATAAGCTCCTTCTTCTGATGGACTTAAAATTAATAACGGCGAATAATATAATAATATAACGAATATCAAAAGTATTAAAACAAAAAAAAATGGACAACATACCTTAAAAGGTTTCCTACGTTTGCTGAGAGTCTTCTTTTTAATTTTCGGCAAGAACTTCTCCCAAGAAAGATTCTTTTTCGTGGGATCGGACATTAATTTTTGAAGAATTACAAAACGCTTAATGTAATATACCGGATGAATATTATCGTAAATGCAAGCGTTTACCACCTGTCGAACCTAAAAGGGAGTAGAACAAAAATATTTCAACTGAAAATGAGAAACTTGAGGAGGCTGAAAACTGATAGATTGGCTGTGTAAACATTTTAGGTCCTATAAACACAATGATCACTTTTCAGTATAAAGGAATAGGTATATCTCAAGCTCACTGTAGGAAAGCGCTTTTTCCACACTCACCAAGGACAGAGAGCATAATAGTTTCCTTAATGAAATTCGAATTCCCCCAGCCCCACTTATTATCAACGAATGCGATTGACCATTCAGCTCACTGAATTTGGAACGGTAGATACAGAAATTTTTGACTTCGCAGACGCGCACATTGACCACTACGCTACTGGCTCAAGCAATAAAAGAACTAACGTCGTGGCGGCCAATCTAGACATCATTAACACACATCCATTAAAGTGAATTACCAACCTCAATGAATTTGATGAGTCAAGAAAGAGATCACAGGGTTTCACACAAGACAAAGTCAGAAAAAGCTTGAAAATGGTCATTTCTTATGTCAGTCCTAGTCGCAGTAAATCCGTTCCATACAATGGAACTGAGCTTAGAAAAGACATCTGGGGTCTCCAATTTTGATCACTTAATGTGAGACGAATTCGGATTTTATGATTCCTAATATCGGTAGGAGAGGCGCGTCATATCGATACTACTGAGGATAAAAAAATAGCTCATTAAAGCTCCACATTTACCTACATTCATAAACGGGCAAATATTATCTATCAAAGAAAAATGTAATGAGAATAAAGTCAAATAACAACCTTTATAATTAAAGAAGAAACGAACCTTTCTGAGACCTTCGTATGGACCAACCGCAGCAACGGTTTTGCCCTGAACCATAATATAACACTTTGTCGAGATTTCAATGGCCTTCAATGTGTATCCATCCTCTCCAATTAGACGTCGTCTCCGTTTGATGTATTTATCACGATTCTGTAATTTGATCTCAATGATATCTGAAAAAGTATCATCATCCAAAACACGTGAAGCAACGTCCAAGGGGACCGATCTGGCCAAAAGACGAATCATATCACGAGCTTTTAAAATTATAAATGGGTCGAAAGTCTTCATTGTTGTATGTACAGACATCGTAGATTCGCCAAGATTTAACTCAGCTTTTATATGCTAACAATGATGAGGATAAATTGCTTTAATAAAGACATACATGTTCTCGAAGTATTTTCTCTACCGCAGGCCAAACATTTTGAATATACTTTTCACGATACTTAGGGAAAAGTGTTCCAAATGTGGATTTAGAAAATAAGCGACCGTTTGGATTATCTTCAGGATTGAATTTGGGCTCCTTCCAACTATCAGGAACATCAACACGTTCAGATTTTTCATCGAACTCTTTAAGAATTTCTTCCTCTACAACAATTATACAGACAAATAAATCACAAGCGTACTATTCTTTGAGAAAGGCTTATATGGCACCCAGCCATCGACGCTAGGAAAATCTTGTTTACGACGAGAGCTACGCCCGGACATCACGAAATTACAGAAATGAACTGCTACGCACAAAAATTAGCTCATTAAAAGAGTTATTTGTAATTTTTAGTTTATTAATACGTTTGAGCAATTTTCGGTAACTTTTTAACCTTTTTGTTTTTATTTTATTTTGAATTTTTATTTTAAGATATTGGTTACAGTTTTTATGTAAAATTGAAGTTTCTCCTTTGGATTATTCGGTTCCTAGCCTAAGCATGGGGAGGTAGAGAACGTTTATTAAAATAACTGCATCATACTAAAAGATCCAATAAAACCTGCTCGTTTGCCTACCATTCAGCCGATCAGTGGGCTACTTATACTTATAACATTCGATTAGCGTTGTAAATACAAAAATATTGAATCCAAGAAATTGGAAACTATAAACTAATGGGTTTTAAACGGCACTTTTCGTTCGTTATTAATCTTATTCTCTTTATATGCACGTCTTCTATAAATGGATGTAATTGAAAAATGTTTCTTTAATATGAATCTCTTGCGCTGCGTCAAATTTCATTTGGCCAGCTTTATCGACACAAGTGTATTTTAATTGTTGAATCAAACTTGGGTTTTGGGGGATTTTGGGGAGTTTTGGGTTCTTGAGGGCAGTTTGGCTGTCATGGATATCGGACTCTGATCGGTTAAATGAATCTGCACATATGTCTGTGATAATTGAATGTACAATCGGTGACCTGAGTTGAACTTTGTGGAATGTTCATGTGTGATCGGTGTCCAGGTCGAATTTTCAGATTATTTTGGTCAATAATGTAAGAAAACCTTGAAAAAGGAGGACAAAAAAGACCTGATAAATTTACATCTAGAGATTTGTTTAAGTTTGAATCTCTTTTTAAAATTGAATTTCATTTCAATGATGGAGTTGGCTGTTCAATCAGAAATTGAGTCGAATTGAAGAACGGGTTATTTTTTTCGATTACCTTTGCCTGTCAATAGAGCCAACGGAGTTTATCCCCATTAGGAAAAATTTTTATTTATTATATGAATTTCTGGCGATTCTGATTATTCCATTGTCTAATATACATTTAGTATACCAATGATGTGATTAAATGATGGTAAAGTTTGGCAAAAATTAAAAAAGAATTTTTTTAGACGGAGTCGGTGATTTGTTTATTATTACACCGATCAAATTTCATATCATCTGTTTGCGTCTCGATTATTTCCGGGTGTTCATTAAGATATTAATCGGGCCGTACAGAATTTACTTGATATTTATGTGCTATTCTGATGACATTCATGTCGTTCATTAGAGTCCATCTTAGGGACAGATTTAGTATACAAGTTATACTCTTTTCGTTCACTTAAATTTGAAGACAGAACTTCGGCATATTTAGTCATTAATATTCCTGTTATTTGGCATAATGAACTTAGACTTGAAGGATGTTTCTCCATGATTTTCCGAAATTATTATTCAATCACATTCTCTACGAAAATATCTCGATTTGTCGACTCCGAAATCGCAAATTTGTCCTAATGTCTTTATGACTAAAACCCCTATCTAGTCGAGTTTATTAAGTCTTCTTTTTTTATATAACTGTCCCGTTTCATTTAAAAGTACATCTGGATTCATACCTTGTCCTTACCCAAGTGACTCGCATAAACTGTCGGCATATTTCGACTCACACATAGATACATGCTTGTCACTTATTTACTCGTACACTTCCCTCTCATCTCCTCTCTTACTATCTCGAATCCTCATCGTAGTTTATTCCATACACTTTGGCCAACACAACTCTTTGTGTTCTACTTTATGGAACTGTTGATAGCTGCTAACTATTAGTCTGAACTCTTAAATCGTTAGTCTCGGTTCTTATTAGACTAACAGAATGGACAATTGTAATTTTGATTTAATTTGGAACATGATAATTTAAATTGTGCATAATGCTATAACCTGCTATAACCAAAAGATGTCTATCATCACCGGGCGATAAGATCTCCACTATGGTGTCCACAGGCGGTCCCGCCGTGTGTTTGAGAGTCTGTACATAGATACCTAAAGAGATGTGGATCATCACTCCGAGACATCAATAACGAGACATGACTAACGTCTAACGAATAAATGTTTTGTATATGCATCTAATTTACTATTTCATAAAATGGGGTGGCTTGCCTACCACTTCGGAGCTAATATAGCAAAATGAGTGACTTGACTCTTCCCATCTATTCGATCGACGTGGTCCCAGTAGACATTAACGTCATTACATAACCTAAGAACAACTTCTAAAAAAATATTTATAATGTGCCGAGAATTTATCAGAACATTTCTCAGGATTTTCAACTGAACTGTTCCAAAATAAATATCGTGGGAGGGGCAAAATGGCAACTTTTATTACTTAAATCCACTACTTCGGCCGACTAATTTCGTTCCGAGTTAATTAGCTCGTTAACTGATAAACTTCGATCAGCACTAATTAGTGTTAATTAACTCACTTAAGCGCGAACAAAACTTTTTGATCGCATTATTGGTTTTTCATTTGATCTCGTCGCACGCGTAGTCAGTTATTGCGAATACCTGCACGTCTTGACTGAAGTACAAGTCTCTTTACCATGATCTCTCTCAAGTATTTGCTCTTTCTTGTCCTCTGCATCACTATGACCTGTTCGGCAGACGATTCTGCAGAGGGAACTGCTGCAGAGGGAGGTGATGCAGGGGGAGGTGCTACGGCTGGAGATGCAAGTGTATCCGGTGCAGATGCTGGTCAGGGAGCCACGAATGAAACAAATAAATCAAACGGTACAATAACCACTTTATGCCTTCCGATTATTAATATTATGCCCTTAACACGTACATTATCTACTAATATCAAGTATTATTTCATGATTCCCCTGTTAGGTGTCAAAAGTGGAGCACAGGCGAATTCAATGCTCGTTATTGGCAGTCTCGTAGCCTATAAACTACTGGCCTAAATGGGCTAAAGCACAAAGAAGATGGAAACATGCTTCGCGTCAGAAAGTGACGACGCTGTTTGTCCTGTTGCTTGCTTGGAATCCCAATAAAAGCCTCTGTTCTCTTATAAAGCCTTTTCAAATCTACTGGGTTTCATATATGCTCATGCATGTACAACTTTGTATAAAATATGACATGTTGGGCTTAGGGAGTCCTTCCGTTTTACTTCAGAGTTAACTTTTATACACTTAGTATCTAGTCACGATAAAAATTTGCCACGTGCATTAGATTCTATAAGCTCAATGTTAGTAATTTGGAGGTCCTTACCTATTTATTATTAACCTTCTATACAATGAAGTTTACTAGTGAAGATAGCTTTAAAAAAATTTAAAAGAATTAGTCTAAATACTCAAGAACGTATCTAAAACTACAATAAAACTATCTGCAAAATCTCTGAAGCCTTGGCATGAATACTATTGTAACTTGTAAAAAAATCCGACTAGAATTACTTAACTTATGTCTTTGATTAAAAATCACTGAAATTATAGTCAAAAACTGTTTTCATCAACCCAGTAGATTTGAAAAGGCTTTATAAGAGAACAGAGGCTTTTATTGGGATT
>CAADRB010000052.1:614273-624863 GCA_900708905.1 Hymenolepis diminuta | reverse complement strand
ATCACTATGACCTGTTCGGCAGACGATTCTGCAGAGGGAACTGCTGCAGAGGGAGGTGATGCAGGGGGAGGTGCTACGGCTGGAGATGCAAGTGTATCCGGTGCAGATGCTGGTCAGGGAGCCACGAATGAAACAAATAAATCAAACGGTACAATAACCACTTTATGCCTTCCGATTATTAATATTATGCCCTTAACACGTACATTATCTACTAATATCAAGTATTATTTCATGATTCCCCTGTTAGGTGTCAAAAGTGGAGCACAGGCGAATTCAATGCTCGTTATTGGCAGTCTCGTAGCCTATAAACTACTGGCCTAAATGGGCTAAAGCACAAAGAAGATGGAAACATGCTTCGCGTCAGAAAGTGACGACGCTGTTTGTCCTGTTGCTTGCTTGGAATCCCAATAAAAGCCTCTGTTCTCTTATAAAGCCTTTTCAAATCTACTGGGTTGATGAAAACAGTTTTTGACTATAATTTCAGTGATTTTTAATCAAAGACATAAGTTAAGTAATTCTAGTCGGATTTTTTTACAAGTTACAATAGTATTCATGCCAAGGCTTCAGAGATTTTGCAGATAGTTTTATTGTAGTTTTAGATACGTTCTTGAGTATTTAGACTAATTCTTTTAAATTTTTTTAAAGCTATCTTCACTAGTAAACTTCATTGTATAGAAGGTTAATAATAAATAGGTAAGGACCTCCAAATTACTAACATTGAGCTTATAGAATCTAATGCACGTGGCAAATTTTTATCGTGACTAGATACTAAGTGTATAAAAGTTAACTCTGAAGTAAAACGGAAGGACTCCCTAAGCCCAACATGTCATATTTTATACAAAGTTGTACATGCATGAGCATATATGAAACCCAGTAGATTTGAAAAGGCTTTATAAGAGAACAGAGGCTTTTATTGGGATTCCAAGCAAGCAACAGGACAAACAGCGTCGTCACTTTCTGACGCGAAGCATGTTTCCATCTTCTTTGTGCTTTAGCCCATTTAGGCCAGTAGTTTATAGGCTACGAGACTGCCAATAACGAGCATTGAATTCGCCTGTGCTCCACTTTTGACACCTAACAGGGGAATCATGAAATAATACTTGATATTAGTAGATAATGTACGTGTTAAGGGCATAATATTAATAATCGGAAGGCATAAAGTGGTTATTGTACCGTTTGATTTATTTGTTTCATTCGTGGCTCCCTGACCAGCATCTGCACCGGATACACTTGCATCTCCACCCGTAGCACTTCCCTCTGCAGCAGTTCCCTCTGCAGAATCGTCTGCCGAACAGGTCATAGTGATGCAGAGGACAAGAAAGAGCAAATACTTGAGAGAGATCATGGTAAAGAGACTTGTACTTCAGTCAAGACGTGCAGGTATTCGCAATAACTGACTACGCGTGCGACGAGATCAAATGAAAAACCAATAATGCGATCAAAAAGTTTTGTTCGCGCTTAAGTGAGTTAATTAACACTAATTAGTGCTGATCGAAGTTTATCAGTTAACGAGCTAATTAACTCGGAACGAAATTAGTCGGCCGAAGTAGTGGATTTAAGTAATAAAAGTTGCCATTTTGCCCCTCCCACGATATTTATTTTGGAACAGTTCGGTACGAGTTTGTGCAAATAAATAAAACACGTAGGCACACCACTGGAATTTGGATAGAGGTGTGTAGGAAATTTTTCTGGGATTATTTTGCATTTTGTCCAATTTTGACAACCCATCAATATATCCTTTCATTTGTCATTTTATGAATAGCAAAATTAGAATTCTTCATTTTAGAATGCTAATGTCAGTTATTCAAATTATTTTATGGGCTTAATACGATTTTCGGTTTAATTGTTCAAATGAAGGAAAAAAGAGAGTGTATCAACCCGCTGGAGTTAAGATAACAACTAACGGTTTACAGCTAACAAATTACGGCACCAATAACAGTCACCTATTCGTAGCTGTTTGAGTAAGAGTTGACGACAATTGTGAAGCAGAACACCAAGAGTTGATTAGGCCAAAGATGTATTCAAGGAAGCCACAACGAGTTTGAGACGAGTGAATGAGAAAGGGGAGGGGGAGCGTGCTGAGGAAGAGAAGAGATGAGCAGGAAGCGTAGGAACCGATGCGTTGTTCTTGAGTGGAAAACAAAGATAGCTTTATATGAGTCACCTGGATAAGGACGCGCGAGAACATGAGCTCAGATGTACTTTTTATTTGAAACAAGGCTGTTAGAGAAAGGGGTGGGGGAATCGATGGAGGTGTTTGGACATGGCTGACAGGGGGTCATGCGTCATAGGAACATAAAAGACGTTACTCCAGCTTCGTGGACGAAAAACCGAAGTATTGTCATAGTGAACGCGAACGGAAAGTAATTCTGGAAATGTATAGAGAGTTATCCGTCAAACCAAGTCTACCTCTGAGTTTGATTCGTATGTGGGCAGATTGGGGCGTAATAGCAAGTAAAATTTGAGGATCGAGGTAAACCTCATTTATAAACTAATGGACATACATAGATAATTAAAACAATAGCATCTAGTATCTAATTTGATTACAAACGTTTAAACTTATTCCTAATTCTTGGTTCCATGAGTCGTTAAGATTACCCCTTCAATCTTAACTCAAAGTTCGCCATATTTCGTGTTTATTAAATTATATATTTATATTATTAACATTTCTACACTATTAACCCTTAATTGCACTATTAATATACCATTCTGCCGATAGGAAATAATTTTGGTGAAAGGGTAGAGAGGTTTGATGTATGGAATTTAGGTTTTTTACTTATTCTCTTCTCATCTCGGAAGAATACTTGCCGCTGCATTCCAAAAAGGTCATTCGAGGAGGGACACATTGAATTTAATGACAACGTTGAGGATGTAAAGTATCCCTAGTCCCAAACGAAGCTACTTTAAGAAGCGCACAGGAACTAGACTTGATATCCCTTCGTAGAACTAGTGATCTTTCTGCGGCTGACAGGTAACAATAGCCTTTTTCAAGTTAGAAGACCAGTAGTTTAGTGGGCCGCAGGTTTATTATAGTAAATAAATGAGGGGAGAAGGAAGAGGAACAAAGAAAGAGGGAGGCGTTTGTACTGAGGGAGGATAATCCTAATTGTAAGGAACAGCCGAAATGGGGTACGGTAAGGCGATTGACCGATTTCATATTCTTTGTTAATCGACAGTTGAAGTAAGGATATAAGTCAATAAGCAATACGTAGTGACTGAATAGGCCTATGGGTCAGGGCAAGCAGGTGCTGAGATTACACTCCGATGCGATGTTTTAACCACTTCCGGATTTATGAGATTTGAGCAACTAAGATTCAGCAATTGAAGTAATTTGATAATTATACCCACAAAACAGTGATCTCGTGGGTAGTGCAAAACCATTGCCTTCTTTATTGTTGACATTCAAATACAACTGGCAGCCTCACATTTCATCGTTTTTTCCAATCCCCATGAATTGGGGATTTACGGTTTTAGAGACAGAAATTGACATTGTTGGATATTTCACTCATGTTAATCCTGTAAAAACCTAAGACCTCCTTGTTGTCTTGATTGTTTTGCTTTAGCTATGACTTTGTGTAAACTTTCTATCTAGTTCTCCTTCATAATTTATAAATCGAGGTTGAAATACGCACGTGATGATGGCCTGTAACTACACTTGACCTAAATGTCACATCTTGTCAAGGTAATGGCTTTCTTTTTCTGTAGACCAATGGATGATGCACAGACTAGATAAAACCGGTTAATATTCGATTTCACAGATTCTCACTAGCGCGCAGCTATGACGTGTTACTCAGCTCTCCACTTCCAACTATCCATTCCATTCTCACTCCTCATCCTTCCCTGTGCAAACGTTTAATGCACCACCGATTCATCTCAAATCCAGCCCTTATTTTGAGAGAGGCTATTGCATCCTAAAAAGCTTCTAAGATCACCAGATTTGAAGGGGAAAGCTCAAAGCCATTCGAA
This sequence comes from Hymenolepis diminuta, assembly GCA_900708905.1. Taxonomy (NCBI): domain Eukaryota; kingdom Metazoa; phylum Platyhelminthes; class Cestoda; order Cyclophyllidea; family Hymenolepididae; genus Hymenolepis; species Hymenolepis diminuta. The sequence continues at coordinate 620,897 of CAADRB010000052.1, read as the reverse complement.
TTGTGTAAGCAGCTTTGGTCGAGTTTAGCGCTACTTCAGAGGTTTAGGATGAGAACTTGGCGAAATCATCATAATTCACCCTCAATCCACCAGATATTTCAATAAATAAAGAATCCTTGCTAATTAACCTAGACGATTATCACTGAACTTCAACTCGCCCCATTAATATGAGAATAACTTGGGCACCGTTGCGAACAAGGCACCAGACTGCGTGGATTAAATTTCCGGCTATTCCCTCTTTTACGTACCGCGCGCTTATTTCAGCGTTTCTCCAACTCATTTTTATTTGCTTAGTCTAAACGCAATTCCAGGTAAGGAAGACCTCTAACATACAGAGTCAGATAGAAAAGCTCTGCAACGATTACTTGATTACAGCTAATTTTGACAAGGCACTTAACTAGGATTTTGTCAGATTCTCAGGTCCATTTCTTTTCATGTATACGCATACAAGGTGGCTGAAGGGTACGCCGATATATATGTATTTAAGCGTTACACAACGTGACAAGTTACCGGCGCACAAAAATTTCAAAAACTAGTTGATAATGGGTAATAACAGAAGAATCCGATCACGTCGATACAAAGATCACCAGAAAAGTCATACAAAATATAAGAATACAAAAATTTAAGAAACTGCAGACAAATATGTTGGCAAAATTCAACTTTCGAATAAAACCTGATCTCATATTCCTTTTCAGAAGATTAATAGTTAAACCATCTGACTTGGAGAAAAGGAGCTACCTTTCAATCATTCTATTTGAACATTTTGCTAATAAATTTTGTCGGCCCTCAACATAATAGAGAAGTACGAAGTCAGAGGTCACGGGTTCAGAGTGCACACCCAGTGGACGGAATTATAGTCAAGAGGACCAGCGGAATGCCCATTCCTCATAAGATGAAATCGAGAACTTCACATCAAAACAATTCAAGTTTCATTAGAACCACCTTTGATGAGTTCATTCCATTCATCGAACCATAGTTTTTTCTTTAACGTATGACCTATACTGATAAAATACATATATTTAATCGAATTTCTTACCTTTAGAATGAACTGAAAAAACATAGCAGGGATAGTCCGTGACATAAAGGAAACCAATAATGTAATTTATAGAAAAAACGTGACTTATCAAAATAATTTCATCAGGCGAATAATTTACAGAAGTTATATCTAATAATTAAAACAATATCTGTCACACAAATAGCTTTCGTCGCTTCTATCGCTATCATCCTCATCATCGGCGTCAATTTCACTCGATCGAGGAGCGAATGGATCGTCCTCATCTGGATAATCATTTCGCCAATTTGATTCGCTATTGGAATCCGATTCATCATCTTCGAAGGCATATCTATCAAATTCATCAGAATCCTGATCGTAAACAATGGGATCCAAATTAATGTTGTTTTCAGTGTCTGGGGTAACCGCGTAGAGATCGTAAACAAATCCACTATCATTGCCTTCGTCGTTGTCAAGCCCCTTCATCTGCTGCTGATCCTTATCGTCAGAACTAGCACCACTTGGCTTGTCTTCGGAGTTAACTTTGAGATTACCTAGAGAAGAGGATATAACGACGGATGGGTCTTTAACTGTGAGATCAATGATGCGAATGCTTTTACAAGGAGGTGAATTTATGGCAGAATTCTCTTCAGAAACCTCCGCTTTTCTCTTCACTCCTCTACACTGAGCACTTGAGATGCGTACCTAAATACATTAAAGCAAAATATCAAATTGGGCCAGAAATTGCATACCTCACACTGTACAGCGTCTTGGAAGGAATTTACAATATGCGCGACATGCTTCGTCGATAGAATTATCTTCCGTTCACCGGAGGCGCCAACATCTTTGAAATCTTCAAGTGCAATATTTGTGGTTTCAAATGTAGTAGAGGATGTACCGAGGTATTTGAAGTGCGCAACACCTGCAGACTCATTAATTAGACACCTCCGTTTGGTAGGAACCGTATTGAAACATTCTATTGGAGGCTCAGAGTGTCGCCGTTTTATTCTGAGAAAAATGGCTTCGTTACCCTCCATTGATAAATAATGCGGTTAAATTGCGAAAGACAACCAATCTGAGCTGCTAAATAGCAATAGATAAAAACAACATGATTACTGATCGACAAGTGATATTGCTAATTTAATTTTTGTTTTAAGATTTATGAGTAATTAGATTGCATTTGAATAAGGAATTTATAAGAAGTAATTAATTATAAATCTTAACTAATTATATTGATCTAAATACGGACCATGAAATTTATTTTAATTAACTGTCCTTATTATTATTGATATGCAAGCGTTTTAATTAACCTAGATGATAGCTAATGTACTTTAATTACGTGGAAGTAAATTAATTTGGCAACGATGATGAAGAATCTAACTAACTGGATACTTTCTATGAAAATATCGGTTCATATTTGCAACTCCGTAAATGTAGGCAACTTAAAAGCATTTTATTATCATCTAAATTATTTATAATTCTTCTTAAATTATAATGGCAGTTTATTAATGATTAGCATGTTGCAGACTAAACTGAAATTTGCTTAATCCAAGGTCTGCATTGGAGTTTCTGATTAGGTATTCCCACTTTATAATGACTTTCTTTATTTCAAAATATGCTGATTTCGTAAAAGTAATCAGAATCGACTTTTCTCCTAGTTATGCAATGAATGTGAAAATGTTGCATCTTCATTTCTTTCCTATCCACACTTATACTGCTTTAATATTATTATTAATATTAAGGAATATATTATTAATATTTGAATCGACGATCAGATATTATTAAAAGCCAACATTTGAAAAGCCTTTTGCTATGAACTTGATCAACATTTTTGAATGGTGCCTTTTGAATTTAATTATACCTTCCCAACGCTTGAATATTTGATCGCCTGTATGTCAAAGAAAAATGCGTAAACATTATAGATAAAGAAGTTCATATTAAAATCATTTTATAATTATATTTTCGGAGTCTCTAAACTGTCCTTAAACTTAGAAATTTTGAATTTCCGCTTTCATGTCCGTGCCAAATGTACATTTTAGAAAACATTCATTACCTACTTTTGTGTCTGTTACTTGGAAACCAATACTCACTAAATAAAAAATTTAATATAATATAATATACATGAAAATTCATTGCTTTTGTACACTTTTCAATTGTGTGAGATTTAATTGTTTACACCTTCAAAAGCCTCAATTTTGAGGTCATTCTCGGTTGTAGCGATTTTATAAAATGCAAATGTGATGTCTGGGTCTTCAAAAATTTCTAAACAATGACTAGATAATTTGGAAAGTAAAGCGTCTTCTATTTTGCTTATAAATTGTTTATTAGCCGAAACGATTACTTTTTGTCTATTTTGGCACAATATTGGTGAATTTAAATTTTTATGCACATACAGTTTGTATCAATAATAAACTTAACAAGTACGTACTCATGGGTAAGACACTATTAGTTGGAATAATATTTTCAAAAACATTGAAAACTAACAAATTTTTCATTTTTATTTTGAAGTATTATTTAAATTAATGTTATTCATATTTAGGAGGCATTCTATTTAATCATTTATGAAGAACCACATTGGAATGAAAAGTAAAGCCCCTCCAAGCGGTAAAAATCCAAATACATCTGTCCCATCAAACAGTTTTATGAAGCGCAGCACCACTTATGATGTGATCTCTCAAAGAAATATATCACCCTTGGGCAATACTGATCTTCCTGACAAAACACCATACGACCTAGTGCTCGAACAAATTCAACTTCGTGGGGATTCGAAGAATCTCTGCCCCGTGCCGAGCGGATTAGCACCCTTTGAAAGCAATTCGAATGTTGGAAGGTACTCTCTTCACGAAGTTCTTGGCAAGGGTTCCTTCTCGAAAGTTCAATTAGCCACACATCAGTTGACAAAAGGTAATTCAACTGAATTGTTTTATGAAATCATTAAAGGTCAAATTGCTAATTAGATTAAAATTTTTTAATAATGTTGGTTAAATTTTTATTAATTTCAACTTATAAATCTTGAATGCTGAAATTATGCAATTTCAGTGTTGAATACCCCAAATATATGCTAATTAGACCTTTTCTTCAAAAAGTTTATATATAAACCTTGGATTAGAACGAGATGAAATTTATCCCACAATTTATATTTCATACTTTTTGGCTTCTTACTGAGACATTTGTATCATTTCAAATCAAATCGAATTTCTGTTTTTTATTGATAAGTCATTTACTATTTGACTTTGAAATTTGTGACACGATCAAAATATCTCTATTTTTGGCTGAGCATTTTCTTGAAATATGTCCGTTAAATCAGTTCCTATATATGCACGTAGTTTGCTTTTCTTTTAGAATCTCAGTATTAAAACTTAAAAATCAATGAGCACAGTATGTATACATTGCAATAATGCAGATGAGTTGGTATATATGAATTATCCCTTTTAGTTTAATGGGTATCATAACCAAATAATTTTAAATATAAAATTATCTGATGTGGGCAAAGTTATTTGTTGGATATTTACTATAGATTGTACAGATTAAGGGCAAAATCTTAATATTTTTAAGAACTTTCGAATGTCCTCCTTTGTGTACTTTTTTAGTTGACGTCTGTGTTTCCGTTTTTATTCTGTTAACATTCATACACTACTTAAACACGTCTTGACTGGAGATAAATGCTTCCTTATTAGAACACTAATCTAATATTTTATCGAAACAGTCTTTTATAAAATTTATGTTTATTTTGTGGAACTCAATAATGTTTGCCAGTTCCACGTGATTTAAATCACAATTTTTAATTCATGTATTTTTGTCAATAAAGATTTTATCTTAATTATTAAGCGTCATTAGTGGTCAATTCTGTTGACATTTTTTAGTAAAGGCATTTTAGTGAATAATAATTTTTTTCTGCACCAATTTGCACTTTAATAATCCTTTTATCATCGCGGAATGCGAACATAAAATGAACCCTCAAATTATATGTACATATACTCATGAAAATAAAAAATTTCTTTATGTATTTACAAATATATATATGTTTACAAATGTATGTTAGTAGTTGTATTTGCAAAACACAGTTCCATATTGTTCCAGATCCCTTCTGGGATTGCCAAGTTAAATTGTCCACTTTCCCAAGCTTTTAAGATGGTTTAGCATCCGAACGCGCGAAATAGCAAAGTTAAGGGGGGCGGGGAGGGAGGGGCGTCGAATAGGAGTACATAATCAAGTCGGATAAATAAGAGTCCTACTTTGTTTGTATTCTGAAATCTCTGAATTTATCCCTTTCTCATGCGGGGGTAACATCCATATTATGATATTTAAGTGTCCCAAAGCTCAATTGTCATGATTTGATTTCTGGGAGCGCGTTAATGTTAGTCATACTCAGTACTCGTTAACCAGTTCACTTAATTGAATGGCCAAAGGGATCGGTCTGAAAATACAAAGTTGTGTTACCTAAAATCATTGATATACTCACTAGTATTTAAATAACTGATATTTTATTTATTAATTAAATGACTGTATTCACCCTGAATGAACACTGCTCAGTGCACTGTGCTAAGTTAAAAAGTTTGAGTGGGTTTCAACGCCATAGGTATTAACTTATACCGGCTAAACGCTCGACTAAAAGGAAGATGGGAGTGGGGCAGCCACTCATTCTTTAAACTCACGCAATTGCAAAAGTTAGCTTTCTTCTGGCGTCAGACAACCTTGAGCTGGATTGTGAAATATGTGGTCATGAAGCTACAAGAGAATTCAAATCTCCTCAAAGGAAAATCAGCACAAGTGTCTCTAATTGTCTTGAAAACTATTTTACAAATAGAAATGAACTTCTCAATTCTCCTGAAAACGTTAGAGACAACGAGGCGCAAATTTTAATCCGAGCCCCAGCTGTAGCCTGATTTTTCAAAAATAGACGTTTTCATATTATACCTTCCTCTCCCTATTTGGTGACTGCGGTGTTTAAAGCTATGTCCGAATCGTAGGTGAAGCATGAACGTCCACTGATCATTTTTGTTGATCAAATATTTAGGAATTTAACGGGACATACAGCCTGTATCAAAGACCCAATCAACTAGGACTCTTTATTTGCCTTTATTTCATTAACAATCTCTATTCGATTCCCTCCTCCTTATCCATCGTTTTATTCTTTTTTCTCTTCCTCGTTATTGGATGCTTTTCCGTAATTAAAATCGGTAAATTATTCCCGCAGCCATAAGTAATAAGGATAATTTTTTATTAATTCTAAGATGACACCGGTATAACACAAATAGGATGTTATTGGTTCATATTTTCTTTTGTTGTTTGCATGACAGGATTTAATTCAACACGGTGAAACAGCCCTCCAAATGACCTGTGACTTTGTGATTTTAAATACTTTTCAAATCTTCAGTTTGAAAGTTTGCGCGACTTTATTAAAATTCTGGCTATTGTTGAGAGGTTATTTCACGTTGAATTTCAATGTGATTCTCCAATATCAAATAATCCGGTCATCTAAGGTCCACGTGACAATACTATCAAATATTTTATTTGCTTAAAAATTGAGATAGGAAAATTGAATTAATTCTTGCGAATGGAAGGAGGGCAATTTTCCATTGTGTAATTGGTAAGACTCAATAAATAACTAAGAGAAAGGGGAGGGAGGCGGG
>CAADRB010000052.1:601619-614223 GCA_900708905.1 Hymenolepis diminuta | reverse complement strand
GTTGGAAGTAAAGTCAGACATTCACACAATCCTCATTTGATTTTTTAGGATTCAGGTCGTATATTATTTCTAAATGAAGATGTTATGCCTTGGAAGGCTTCATCGCTTGAATTACTGAGTTAATTAATGTCCAGAGTGTCTGGTACATGTTGATCGGCTACTTAGTTATAGTGGAGCCGTACTTTAATTCACCTTCAACGATACTGCACGCAGATGCTCAAAGCTTTATTGAGGTGTCATCTTAATTATGGGATACCCTGGAGCATGGTATTCACTTCAGGGCTTAAATGACGACATGCAGCATAAAATCCTCCTTTGCTTATTACTTGGCCTTGTGAGATTCACATCGATTAATTTTTCCGTATTTTCAAAATTTACCCTATAAAATTTGATTTATTCTCTTCTATAAGTTCCTATAAGTGTTAAAAGGGAAATTTTTTTCTGCTTTGTTAAAGCCAAAGAGTTACAAATTCACCAGCATTTTAACTGAAAAATTATGACGTGAATATTCATTATCTGCTTATTAGATGCGCAGTTTTAATTAACTAATTAAAAAGGATATTTAGTTTGATATCAAGGCAATATTCAAATACACATCTCAATAAAAAGCCAGACGCAGGAATGCGGGGAATTTTTCCCCACCGTCCGGAATCCAGGTATCTGGACTTCACAATCTCAGATTCAAAGAAGATCGACCACCACAGTATGGTATACAACATTATTCAACATTTTTTATTGGTGTTTTTGTCTCAAATACTGATCGATTATTTTAAAATGCTAATATAAAATAATAATTATATATTTGTACAATAATCATTATCATTAAATGTGCCAATTTCGGTGAAAGCCGTGAAGTTAAATGCATCTAACTGGCGAGCTTTGTAGGATTAAATGAAATCGTTGTTAATATCAGTGACCTACTTCGGTGGTAATAAAATGTAAATAAACAATGATGAAACTAAATAAACCGGTTAATAAGATCGGAATATCATAGATATGGTATCACCCATGAATCTGGGCTTCAAGTCTAATTTAATTATCAGATCATAATTAATTAAACTATACTCTTTATGAGAAAAGGAACAACTCAAATCTTCCTTTGTTCAAACAACGTAAAACTCTTGGTGCTCTGACCTCATGACCTGTTCCTAATGGATCTCTTTCCTCATTTCATACCTTGTTGGACTAGTTCGTTGTTCCCTTTTGGTCGAAATTAGGTCTTGCAGGGTGTTTTTTTCATTTTCATGGTCGGTTTGTGTCAGCTATCAAAATTCAAAAAGTGCTTCGAAATCAAATACCCTATTGCAAGGTTTAAATCTACCGGTCGGTCAAATCTGAGATCTGTCTATTAACCATCGTTAAGGAATCCATGGATTGGTGTAACCGACAACATAAAGAATGCTTACTACAGATACAAGTTAAACTCTGTTGACATCCCAACTTTTATCACTTTCCTCTACTCGACACCTTCCATAGTTCCCCGCACTTAGATGCCTTCTCTGATGTTAATTTTTTTGCTTTAACTCGAGTAGTAATGAATACTTCAAGACAATAAATTCAAGTCTGACATTTGGTGCATCTGATTAACGGTCCAACCCGATGCGGGTCGTCACTCAAGTCGCAGTTGAGCATGTGGGCTGATGGATGTATGGGAAACAAATGATGGACGTACTTGCTCTATCTAATGCAGTTCGGACGTGACCTTACGAAAGAGGTCTAAAATTAGAAAATTATGCTTTCAGCATTGAATTAAATTAAGATATGTTCCGCATAAAAGACAGGAGTGTCATTCTCTCCTCAAATACATTAATATTCTTAAAATAGAACTTTAATGCAATGTTTTGTTTATAAATAATAGACGGTTAAGTAACAAATAGAATAATGATTTAATCAAAATTTTTGAATTCAACTAAGCACACCAATATTTAAATGAAAATAATGAATGATTAATTAGTGCATTATTTCATTTAATGAATTTTAATTAATTTTTCAATGTCAAGTGCAAATTCGAAGAAATTATGTTCCTATTAACTGTACTGTACATAATTTTTACTATCTCAGTAAAGAATCGCTATTAGCTATCAATTTATGACCAATAAGTGGATTAGAATTCATTCATTTGCTTTGTAGTTAGGACGATGGGAGTGGCGACACTACTCAATTGAATACACATTACAATAAGGATTTATCTCTTCCTTCCATTTCCATATCAGGGACACCATATCGACACGGGGTGTATAGCTTTTAATACAACATTTAGTATTGTGAAGATGAAAGGTAAATCTGTAACTCTCAGTCCTGAAGCCAAAACACATTCATAGTTGAAGCGATGAATAAATTCTACTTGTACTTTAAGACGTCCCTGGGATTTTGGGAGTGTTCGGATGGAGCTTAATTTTCAAGGCCAGTGGGCGAGAGTTGTAGTAGATGTTAATATTGCATTTTCGCAATTCATTTCGAATTCATCCGAATGGAGAAGAAAACGTGCACCCGAATTGACCAAGTTTAAAAAATACGTAGGTGGGGCCATTCCTCTCTTTGGAGTTTAAGAGCAGCAAGTTAGCTGGGGAGATTTTTTCTCCGTTGGCTGAGATAGCAAGGTGGCACTGGATTAGATGATGATTTTACCTAGCAGAGTTCACTCAAGGTGAACTCAAATTTCCCAAATGCCCACCAGGGAAGATTTTCCGAAAACAAATAGACCCATATTTAAACTGTTTAATAAACAAAATATCATCTCCTATTTAATTAAAGTAAAATACGCGTACATTTAGCTGGATATCTCAATCTGATCGAAGAGGGTTTCGATGACGCATTACTTGTAGTCACACTTCTCTCATTTTGTTTTTAAATCAAATATTCGCACAACACAACACAAGTTCTGAAAATGGGATGAAATTGAGATAATATTAATTGTGGGGAGCTACTGAAATCGGGAAACAGAAGGTCTAGAAAATGATATGGGGGAGGTGATCGCAAAGTGTCAAAGTTTTTTACTTCATTAAATTTTTGCTAAATGGACAATCCACGTTCCAAAATTCCACGATTTCATGATTCGTCTTCTGAATTGCCGCAAATGCTCGTCTACGATATTCAGTGCTTATTGCAAGGTTTTCAATCCTAATGGTCAGTCTTGCCACCTCAAATTGTCCTTCCTTCTGTCAAGAAGAACAGTTTTCTACTAGTTGAGAAGTCTAAATGACCTTGCCTGATACTCTACAACTTACACTTTTAACATTAGCAGAGACGAGGTAGCTGAAAGCTTTACCTTTGCACAGCTCCGTGAGCTGGACTTACTCAAAGTGAACCTACTCACGATAGAAACAAATAAGCGAATATGACAGTTCAGAGCAATATTGAAAAGTAAGAAATTAATTATAAACTCATTTACTAACAACTTTCTTATTAATCGTTCCTTGAGCTTAAGTTGTTCTAATTAACACGACGATTATCTCAAGCTGTGGAAGCAAACACTTGGAGCAGAAGCGGCGAAAATCATGACAACTTGTTCTCTCCCGTGCTTTCAAACATATCTCTTCACATATGCTCAAATATTAAGAGGCGAATTTGGGATACAATAGAATATAACATTAATTCATATTTTAAATGACTAAATTTCATTAATTAATATCATAAATTTTCAAGTTAGTCTCAATTATCAATTAAATTGTTGTTGTTAAATTTAATATAACATGATATAAAAGTTAAAAGTTCAGATGAGACGACTCAAGTTCCATTTATTCTAATAATAGCCAATAGAATTCATTATAGTAAATAGATCATTTATCCCAAAAAATTTCGGAATTTATTTATTCCATAAAAAGTTGGGATTTCTTTCTAATTGGGTCATGAGTCGGATTAAATGATTGCCCCAATCATAAGGTATCAAGTTCAGTACATTGCAGCATCCAGCTACATCTACGAGGAGGTAATAACAGTTTCCGGAAACAGACACTTCAAAAATGGGCTTTTAAATGAGGAGTTTTAATATGAAATTATAAAATTTTGACCTACAATATATCAATTGTTGGTAAAGGTCATTTATCGCTATCAAAATAAAGATGGCAATCTCTGAAAGCATCTATTTACACACTTTTTTTCTCACTGTTCCTACTTTAGAAATAACTGAGGACCTTGCGTTCGGTTTTGATGTAGTTTCAATGATCATCGAGTGAACATTTGCATCCGTTCTTTTCAAGAACTAAGGTCCACTCTCCTATTACTTTCAAGGTCATGCTTTTCATGAACTATTTTGTTTAATATTAAAAGAAGGAATGGGTCTGTGAGAAATTAGATGGTAGGGTTAAAAGACTGCCAACTGGCACAAACACCATCTCTGATAAAAACCAATTTCGCAGTTCTCACTCTTCGCCTTTCCTCTTCTATTTTGTACTCTAATTATGTTCTAGAGGTGCCTTTTTGCATTCATAATTTAATTTAAGGATGGTTTCATCAGACTACTCATTAATTATTTACAAATTTGCTATGGTCATTAAAGTGATGGAAGCCATGGGTCCCACAATTTATCCGTTTAGTTCGCATAACTGAAGGAAGAAAATTGTTTCTTTTTCGGCCGCCGGGGTTTTCGAAGTTGTTCCGCATTCTGACCTTGAAACAATCTCCAAAATGTTAACTAGTCAAATTTAAACACCATTTAGAATACTATTACGTACAGTAATAGGAGCAATTACATTCCTATTTTACGTTCACATGCAGATTTAATAATTGCATTGTTGCGTTAATGCACGTTTTCATTCCTGTCTGCAAAACATTTTATGGCTGTTTGGTGAAATATGTTTATATTGACCTTCACGCCAAAAGCCTGGAAAATTCTAGTAGATTGTATACTTTTTTATAAGTCGGCTAATAGCCTAAAATTCTGTAATCTGTTTATTGAGCTGTGTCGCCAAAATGCTTTAATGTGTGGTCGAGCCCCCCGTTACGAAGGTATGACACGACTGGTCAGAATGCAGAGAGAGAGAGAGAGGGAAAGATTTAACCAGACAAGGCTAGTCAAGTGAAGAGACAAGACCACTTCAAACCAGACCGTATACTGATGTACATAATAATGTAAATAATAATCTATTTGTGCACATTGGATTGTGATTGGCCGGAGAAGGTAAACCAATCGGTGGTCCTCATTATCCTATCTTGGTGGAATATGATTGTTCAGACAACGGAACAATCGATAAATGATGCTTTTCCACATTATATTTATGACGTGGCGTCGATATTGTACTTCCAATGCACGTCAGATCATTTCTTCTCCTTGCTATCACTTTAAAAAACACTTATCCTTTGAGGAGAGAAGGCATTCTGCAGTCATTCTGATGAAAATTAATCATCATTAAATCAAACTTAAATGAGTAACTTTTGAAACATACCTCCGTTTCACTTATGATATAATATCTAGTGTACTCCAGGCGATATAACAAAAAAAAGATACGATCTCTTTCAACAATTTGGATTTTGTGATTCTCTAAACACAGAGGAGGATTTCTGCCCTTATTCCTAACTTTATACTCGCAATTGTTTTACTGGTGTGAGGAAAATATCCGACCGCACTGTTGATTTGGTCAAATACCTAAAAATTTGCTATTCTCAGAGCGGAGGAACTAAAACCATTGTCGTTTGAAGCAAAGGTATTGCAAGATTTCCTTCTAGTTCTAGATAGGTTTTCAGTGAAAGAGATGTGAACATTAATATGTGCTTCAGGAGATTGTATTAGTCCTTTTTTCACTATTTGCTATAAATTGGTCATGTGAACGTTGTCATTGTCAAGGGACCGAAAATCAGTACTCATTAGCAGCGATCAGTTGTGCTTGTTTGAAATTCGATGCATGTATTATATTAGCTTTCTAACAAAGGTCATTGACCTCATTATAATTTTCATTACTGCCATGAGAAATAAAAATTTATACAAAGTTTAATGATGGGTAAGCATTGTATGCGAGGTACAGTGAAAGGAGCCAGTAGGAGATAAAGTGGAGAGGGGTCGAAGTAACTGGAAATAAAATGAAGATATTGAAATCCTAACCCAAATTGAAAATGAATCCTTGAAGTTGTCTACCTTTTACTAAACGGGCGTAGTTTTCTGTGCCCTTCTGATTTAACGTTTTAACTTCGGAACTTGATCCCCAGGTTTCTAGTGATCTTGAACCTTTGATGTAAAGAGCTTATTGAATAAATAAGTAGTTGATTAAGCTCGCTCAAACAATTTTTTCCTTTGGTGAAAATTTTTTGAAAATCCGCCTTATGGCCTAGAGGTAGCGAGTATTTCTGTTACGTTACAAAACCTAACAGAAAACTTAGGTTCGTATGCTATGGACAAACCCTCTGCCTAATTCTAACAAAAGAATGCGACGCATCAAATAAATATGCTCTTGAAGGTCCTCTTTTTTGTCAAAATGATGCCTCCACCTGAAATTACTATTATCTTCTAGAAATTCAACGACTTCGACCTCAGACTTATAAGATAGTAATACACGTAATATGTTATGGTAGTACCGCATCATACCATTTCAATCCCTCGAAACATATCCCACTTATTGAGAGCAACCTAGCAGAATAAATGTCGGCTTCTCTCCCATATTTTTCTCCACACTAACAAATCATTTTATTTATTAATTATTAGTGCTTATTATCTGTTAAAAAATGAAATTCAACTATTTGCTGAGGCAGACATTGCCTCAGTAGACAGCTGTTATTACTTGAAAATAGAATATATTTTTCGAATTAAACATGTGTTATTAATCCTTCACGGATCTATTCTGGCCAAAGGGGCCCAGTGCAGACTTCATTTTTTTTCCAAGTTTCTCCATCCAAGTCTCTAATTAGCTTTGCTTTTTGGAAGAAGGCAAACATTCCTCAAATAACTGCACAAGGAAATATTTGTGGGGGAGAGAGTTTTGGGATACTAACTATTACGACCGACATTTGTCTTCAATAATGAATCCTACGGGTGTAGGGTGTAAATCCTGCCCCTTCCGTGATAAACGGTAGCTTTCACCTTAAACAAGGACTTATTTATCCATTTTTTTCCTGGAAGTAGATTATAACCACCCATTTTCATCACGATAAAATGTAATTATGCTGGAAGAGTGTAAGTGGATTTGGTAATTGATTTACGGTCATGGTCGTTTGGCTAGGGTTGAGTTGAGGACACGATATGGCTTCCATTAGTCCACTTATTTTGGACGAAATCGCTTTGTCTACTTGATCCTCGTAAATTTATAAAATAAAGATTACATTTAAAGTGTGTGATATATAGGAGGAGGGGAGGGAAGGAGGCGGGGAGTACAGTTGTCAGTATAAAGAGTGGATAATGAAATTCGAAGATTACCGTCCAGGAAAGCAAGCAATATTTTAAACATAATCAGCATTATTTCAAAGTTATAGTATGCAAAGCATAAAGATAGAAGTAAAATGTAGACGAATTTTAGGTACATTAACGTCCTTGAATTTACTGGGAAATACCGACAGAGTGCCTTTTTAGGTTGCAGTCTGAATTGTGATGATTTGACATTTCTTTTCTAATACAACAAATGTCCCTTATTCTACAAATTGCGTTTAGTGCAAAATGACATTTGTGAGTTTTGAAAGTGAAAATTTTTGGCGAAGTTCAAAGCCAATTAAGGCGCTAATTTGGACGGGGGGCTCTCTTTAGTAAAATCTGTCAATTCAATTGAAGTCATTAACTGGCCTTAGTCTGTCTGTCTGTCAATATTCTGCTGAGTGTGACTTCACAACTAGTCCTACCTTCTAGATTTGAATCCGCGGGCCAACAATTGCCCAATCTCGCCATCGATACTACTAAGTAGGCACATAGATAGTCGAATTACGCCCTCCCGACACTTCATTCTGTTTCGAGAGTGCATTCTATTTCAATTTGCTTCTTCTTCTTCTTCATTTTAATCAAAAAGATGGCCTAAAGCCAATGCCATGTTGGTGACCAACTTTGTCAAACGCAAGATCTAAATTCTCTCCAATCATAAAAATTTCCATAAAACTTCAGTAAGTACTCAGGATTATTCAGTAATAAAATAACTAAAAAGCAAGGATTGGAGAATTTCGTTCGACGCCAGAGAGAGAGGAAGTCAATTTTCTCTGCTCCTGTGATAGGAAATATTTAACCATATTTGGCCTTGACGATCATCGCAACAATTCCGCCTGTTTCTCCATAAAAGTGCTCACGTCGCTTTGCTTTTGTTTCATTCACGACAATAGTGAGTGTAGAACCATATTTAAGAAGAAGGTAATTAGTTAAATCATGAAATTATTACAGTCATAGAAAATTTCGACGGCTGTGGACAATCGAAAAATCTTACTACAAAAAGATAAAATAAAGGGATTGAAATATCGCGCCAGTTCTTTATCTTTCTTTGGCGCCAATTCTTTCAACTAATATGCATTTAATAAAACAAATCAATTTTGAATTGAGATAAATTACCTGATTTATTTAAAAATTTTTATGTGCGCTATATCTGGAAGTTGGAAACTTTTTAATTTTAGTATTATTAAGATAATAGTCTTAATTTTTGACAGAAGAAGAGAGATTATCAAGTTACATTTTTATTAAAATATACAAAAAGGGTAAATATAAGGCGACTTAAATCAGGTAAAAGTAAGTCCGATGTATGACAAGGGGGATGGGATCCAGAAAGTTGCGGAGAGTAAAGCAAAAGACACCAAAAATCCTCCACTTTGGGTTGAAAAATATTCACTTAACGGTGTCGAGATGAAAATGTAATTATTAATATTTATTTATTATTTTCTCTTGAATAAATTGATATTTTATTATTTCCTTCCCAATATTATTGACAAAAAGATTTTTCTTTAAGTTGTTTAAGTGAACTGATATGAATTACGCTACATAGTTCAAACTGAACTGTAATATGTTTTCGATCTATTTAAAACAATAGTTACAAAAAGGGTCATTATGGTAAAAAATTTGTTTCCCAACATGGGAAAGTATTCAAGTGGGTCCATTCCATTCAAAAACCGATTTCTCAGTTGATCCATTTATTTCCCCCCAAAATACCATCAAATAAATCTACTAGTTTCGTCATTTTCCTGATGAGGTGCTTAAAAAAATATGCAGTTTTTCTAATCTCATTTAAAAAAAATGAAATTTTGAGGAATAAATCTTACAGCGCTCTATTTTTACCTCCTGTTTTACCGCACATTAGTCAAATATACAACTATTAATCAGAAATATTTGATTTTTTTCTGTAAGTAATGAACTCATTTGTCAGATATTTTCATTATGTTTGTGAAATGGATTAAAATCCGTATAAAGCCATGATTAATGGTTTCATTTTAAATCTTGCATCGAGTGGAAGGAGTTGTGGGTAAAGTGGTGGAAATTTCGCGGTTTCATCATGAAAGCACAATTTTTTATTATCAAAATTGATGACCTCGTCGTATTTCACCATTTTAAAGATAGACAGACAACGTGCATATAGTTGTTGGAGGGTAGAGTGGTTGAAATTTAAAGGATCTCTTTGTAACAACCCTGTATGGTGATGTTTTTGAGGTGAGATGGGATGGGTCTGTCTTGGGGATGAAGTAAACGCCCATTTCAAGGCGCCAATGAGACAATTAAAACCGCCACTTCCTCTCCCCTCAGAAATTCCCCAATTTCGTTTCACTTGACAGCATGGTGGATTTTCAAGTTTTCTACTACATAATGAATGGCCATTATCTCTTCCATAATATATTTACAATTATGACATTTTCATCGAAATTGAATAGCTCATTCATTTAAATATAAAATAATAATAATAATAAATATTAAGATATTTTTAATTAATTACTCAACTGATCTGACAGAAATACTGTAATAAAAAGTGATTGATTAAAATCTTTTTGATCAATAATATGTCAGAATTAATTCCCCTGAAGGATAACCCTCTATGCGTCTCCTAAATTCCCTTTCGGTTTGTCGTCCGCGAAGCCGCGGTGAGGTCTTTATAGTCCTCTGACTCAAAACCCCTGTCATTTCAAAACGTGCCTATCGATTCCCCCTTGCTATTACTGGTCCGTTCCATTAAAAGTACATCTGTGCTCATGTCCTTACGCGCGGCTTTACCCGAGCGTCTCGTTCAAACTGTCTTTGTATTTACGCTCGCATACACAAGCATGCTTGTCATTTCCCGGCCTTAGTTGTCCTAATGACAATGGTGGCAATACCCCTACCACACCTCTGCAGAAAGTATTAATGAAATGAGAGAAAATTTCATTTCCTTTCGGATGAATAAGTGAAAGTGGTGGATTCGTCTACTAATCAATCTTCATCACTTAGGTTCCATTCCTTAGTATATGACACTACGAAGTTGTAGGAGTAATTACCAAGATCCGGCAGCTAGTAACAACAAACAACAGTTCTAAAAGTCTAATACGAGAATTGTGTAGGTCAGAGTGTATTGATCAAGCCACAATAAGGGTTCAAGAGAGTAAGAGAGAGATGTGGAACAGAGGAGATGAGAGAGAGGCGGAAGAGTCGGCAATTGACAAGCGTGTATTCGCGTGTCCCCACCTCCCACCGTGTGTATGGTGTAAAAGGCTTTATATTGTCTCAGACAGTAGGGGTAGTATGAACAGATGGAATGGTTCCGAACATCACCACGGGGAAGCTGAACCCTTGCAGCACTCATTCAAGGATAACTTAATTACCTTATTCCGATAATTAAAATAAATCCCTTGAGGACGCATGAGGGTTATCCACAGGGGGCTTGAGGTTACGGTAGGGTCAACCACTTCAAGAACCATAAGAGGCCGAGATAATTAGGTCACAGGGATTAGTGATAACATAGATGAAAATATCAGAAACGCATAGGACTTCATCCTTCAAAGTGGACAAAAATGATGTTTGACTTTCCATTTCCCCTACACTTATTCTTACATTTTGATCCTCCCTTCTCTTTTCAGGCCTTTAATTATATCCATTTTGCTCTGAAGGTCTTCGTCGCATGTATTTTTACGGATCCCATTTCTTCATACTATACTTCATAGAAGAGCCTTGATTTCACAAGGATCGTAAAATTGCTAAAATTTCGTCGAACCATTTAATAGGTCTGTCGCTTCTCCAAAAAATCTGTTCCATCTACAATAATTTCCTTTAAGTTAACTCCCAAGAAATAAATTTTTATGATTTATAATTATAATTTCGTTGTGGTATATCTTATTTCAAAATGCGTTTCTCATTCGTCTTACAGTAAAATAATGCTCTTTCCCTTTTATACCCTATCAATTCCTCACTCATTCAGTCATCTTTGTTTCAAAATGGATAATATTTCTTTTTTACGTACATGTTAACCGCTCTTTTTCCAGTTCTCGACTGCCATAAACTGAGAAATAAAAAAGGTACTTTGGGTCCACGTTATAGAAGTTTGCTATTAATACAACGGCTCCATGATGTTAATGCTTTTTCGCTTTTGAAAAGTTGATGTCGTCGTGCTGAAAGATTAAGGACTTTAATAAGGCTCTTTTGGTTTAACCACCGACGTAGTAACAAAGTGGATGATAACATTAAATAGGAACTACCACAGTTATGTCGAACTTTCCTTAATTAATTGATCAAAGTACGGCACGACTTGTAATTTCTCGGGAGGTCTAGCTACGAGGCTCTTTTCATTACCCACTCTAGAATCAAATACGACTACTTTTAGTGGAATAGTGGTCCTTCGGAATCCAATTAGCACTTCAGTACGGGAGAGAGGATTTTAGACGTATAATAACCGACCTATGACAGAGATTGGATTGTAATCGATAATGAGAATATTGAAAATCGTTGAAGAGGACTAGAACCTCTGGATTTTAACTTTGAAATTCCAGCCAAATAGACTAAAGTTGACGAAATGAAAATATGAAAGGCCTGTTTAATGTTGCCAAGCTTGGGAAATCGAGGTTTTAGTTGCCATGCACGACAAGACTCTTCGTATTCCGAAATATCATTTCTTTAGGGAAACATCAAGCTACTCTTAATATCATTAGGTTTATTTGATTAACAGTAAAGGCTTGGTTCATTTCCGTTTTAAAATACGATTTTGGCATAAATGTGTGTAGTTACTAAATAGAGAGGAAGGTGGAATATGAAAATTTCTTTTTTTGAAAAGTAAGTATTATCTTAACACCTCGAGTTTCAATTTTGCCCCTCTTTTTCCCCAACTCTATTAGGGTACATCTCCATTGAGAAACAGTTTTGCGTACAATTTGTGAAAATTGCACTGACTTCCATGAAGGGAGATTTGATTTCTCTTTTATCTTCATGGTCACGTATTTCACAACTCAGCTCTAATTCCTCTGATGGCAGAAGAAGACTAACCTCTGAAATTGCGTGAGTTTAAGGAATGGGTGGTTACACCACTCCCATCTTCACTTTAGTAGAGAAAAAAATATTTACAACTTCGGACAGGATTCCCGAATTTAGTGAGCATGAAGTGGGAATTTCAAACACCCAAATATAATCAGAAATATTCTTGCGCTTTTAAATAAACCGAAAAGCTTTTTACTGAGAAGGTAGTTTTAATGTCTATGAATGCTGAATGAGTAAATTCAAAATGAAAATGCTAAACTATCAGCGTTTCAAATTCGACAGAATATA
>CAADRB010000052.1:570819-601350 GCA_900708905.1 Hymenolepis diminuta | reverse complement strand
ATATTTAATTAATATTTTAGAAAATGCATCATGAAAATGAGGAAGTAAAAATATGTTGAAATTCTAGACCGTTAAAGAGTAAAAGAAATTTTGAATATAAAAAAAATTATTTTTTTTATAGATTATTTCTTCACTAAAGTTAGTTAAATAAGTTTGGGAGGCAATGACGAAGTCGAGAGGGTCGAAATAGATCCTAATGAAAAAAATGGACGAACGTACTTTGAAATTTGAGATATTTGAAACGACTAGAATCAAAATATTCTAAAATACAATTACAATTTTGCATTTTTTATTGTTTATTTTCCAAAGACGGACAGAAATGGAGTCAAGATGAGTAACCGAATAGTCTCGATGATTCACTCAATTGATCCTTTTATGCGCTCAAGAGAGGTGGGTGCTCAATGGAGGGAATTTCGGTTTGTAATATTCCATTAATAATTAAATTACATCATCTACTTCTTAGATCATTTCCAAGTTCGACTGAAATGTCGGAATAAATGTCTAGAATTTTTCTGAGTACTAAAGAGCGTCTGAATGACCTCTTGAAAATTAAAACAACTGAACCATAACCCATTTAATTATCTTATAAGAATTTGGGCAATTCTCTGATATTTTCATTATGAAATAAATTTAATGACATTAGTAAAGTGAAAAATAGGGACATTCTGTTAATTAACTATCCAAATAAATATTTTTTTTGGTAATTTAGCATTCAATAAATGAAGCAATGTTATTAAATTATCAGGAAATGATACACTTCAAAATATAACTGGTTATGTTCAAAACATTACTATTTTTATTATCCAGGACAATGCGATAAAATTTAACAGCTTTTAGTCACGGAAAATGATTATTAATGCGGAGAGCAGCAAACGAGTCCATTAAAGGATAATGAAGCTGGATCGTTACCAGTACGACTTTTTGATTTGTGGAAAAATTAACTTCCAAATTCGCCAAAATGGGTTTGTTTTGTAAATCATTACCATCACTGTAGGTAATGGTAACATTACCTACAATTTGTAATTGCGGGAAGCAATTAACGACGATTAACAGGGGTGGGGGGGGGGACAAAAAAATACGGAACAACATGAAGGTATCGAGGCGTCTCATTTCATTTGACTTTCCATTCGGATTGTATATTGTCTACTAAATGAGTAGTTACCGTTTCAAAATTCAAGTTTCAGGATTTGTTCCCTGGATGGTCGCAAATGTTTATCTACGATGTTCAGTGCTTATAATTTAATCAAAAGGGGTTAATCTTGCGCTTTATTTCATTTATTACTTCGAGTGGTTAGGAGAACGCAATTTTCATACATGCAGTTCAACAGCTTACAGTTTTCACATCGTGGAGATGAAATAGGTAGAAATTTCAAGTTAGTGGAGCTCCGTAAACCATGTTCACTCAAGGTGACTTCAGCCTCATAAAATGATCTCCGGAGCTTATCGATCATTTGATTTAGTTTATTAGTTTGTCATAATTCATTACTACTCTTTATTCAGCTAATACAAACAGCAAACATGTCGTTAAATAGGGTCAGATCGGCGTAATTCAACGTTTCACCGTAGACACTTATCCTTTATTGGCGGAAGCAGCACTCTCGGAACTACCCAGCACGACTTAATTTATGTCTATTTAACTGACACTCCCTTCAGTTCATTGAAAGAATTCAAATTTTAATAGCCTTTATCTGAGTGGTATCTCGGTTAAAGTCACCTCACATCCCCAGTTCAGTTGAGCTTCCAAGAAACTTTACGAAGTGAACAAGTTGGAAATTTTTTCGTCGACGACTGAATGTCCCAGTCAGTTGAAAATTGTCCCAGAAACCAAAATTTAATGTTTTTCATATCCGCTTTTCGGTTTATTCTAGTGATTTGAAGTTAAATAAAATTAATTTTGTGGGTTTTATCTATTTTGCCGCTATTAAAGTGATATTTCACAAAAGCATGAATGTCATTTGGTCCAGTTTTTCGCTATTTTAATCAAAATGACTCTAGGGAGTGTACATATATGGTATCTAAGGTTATATAATCGTGGAATAAAATCGATTTAACTGCTAATTTCAACAAAAAAATTTATAATTTATTAAATATTGCATTGGTCGATGAATAGGAGTATATTTGGGAAACTTTTCGCTGTATACTTTTTAAAGGAATTCTACCAGCTGTGTCTACTCTTCACTCCCCATTTTAAACAAATTTGAATTTTTTGGTTATTTTCTCCTATAAGTACCGAATGTGTTGCCTAGTAGAGTGAAAAGGGCCAGGCGAAATTGTAACCAAATACTGGGTGCCAGTGTTCGGATAACAGCAAAATATGTTCTATTCATAGATCATGTTTATAAAAAGGGAGTTACTAAAACTGAGCAAGATCAGGTTGGTCGGCTTGTGTCCATGAAGGGAGTTTCTGAGCCAAAAATATCATGCACTAAGATTGCCACTCCCTAATCCCTCACCTCCCCCCTCCAGACCACTAGGGAAATGTCATACCACTCTTCTAGCGAAATAGGAAGGCATAAAATACGGTGAAAAGATGGCCAGGAAAATAGTTATAATGAATGTATCGCTGAAATTGTCATTTGTAATGTTGACATCCTACACTTTCCGTCACTACTATAGCATCGTATCATTTGTTTAATTTTGAAAGCAGAGTTGGGTTATCCTTGTTATTTAAATACAGCTTCCTTGAATGATGGAGGTGAGGAAATGGGAAATTTATTATCAGGAGGATGTAAATAAACGAACTGTCTCAGTGAGAATTGGGAAAAAACTCGTGAAAATATGACCACCGTGATTGACTGGTTATCCTCAAATCCACTTATTCTGACAAACCAACCCGCCTTAAGTTTGTGTCAATGATTCATTCTCACTTTTCGGTTACTTCAAATATGCGAATTACATTGCATCTACTGGCGAGAAGAGAGTTTAAAACCGAAGATCTCGGATCTAAAAACGAGGGTTTCTCTTAAGTTTGGTAGTCATGTAAGTTTGCTCGATCATACGCTCCTTCGGCGTGAGATACTGGAGGTCACTACGTTGAGGAAACCATTTTCGATATGAGTGCAATTGCTGTGAACTTTTTCACAAACCATTTCTGTCTTATTTAATCGTCAAAGGAAGGCTGTCATATTTATAAGGATGGGAAATTATGCCTCCCTTGTGATCAAACCAGTGAGATATGAAAATCTGATGTCACAAATTCATTTATTATTCAATTATTAATGCAGAAGTAATGCAGAAATTTTAAAATAATTCACTTTGGGAAAGAACTTGAACATAAAGAACAAAAAACGATCCAATATGGGACAGGGGAAAGGGATATACTGGATGCAGAATATAGAATCAAGGCATCACAAATGTTTTGAACATTCAATATTTTTATTTTAACGTTGAGTGTTTTTTACTAACTTGGAGGCAATCGACATTTCAGCCTTTGTCTCCCATTTAAAGAGTGAATTCATGTCTCCACCGCTCGGAGCTTATGGCACAATAGAGCAATCACATTATGCATACATTTTCTTCCAATACCTAATATTCGAGTGGTTAGAGGTAACCCGATTCTAAAGTGGTACAGCTCACTGAAATTCATTTAAGATGAACTCTAACAATGATGACTCACAAAATATATTTCCTCTAGCAGTAAGATTTTCGGAAGGGTCCAAGGATCACTCACTATTGACTTCTTCATTATTCGTTAATATTGCCCTCTTAGTTTATATAGTATAGGTAATGAGATTACCTTGCTTAACGATTACCTGAAAGCCTCACTTTTCCCCAAACTGCATGCACGAACTCATTTTGACGCCAAGAACAGCGTAAAATTTTGAGTTAACCACTCTTACCAAATCCGATCGTTCAAATGTTTACGACGGAACAATTCAGCTAGTAGTCAAGAGAAAGTCATAATTAAGGTGTCTGATTCGTCGCGGTAG
This sequence comes from Hymenolepis diminuta, assembly GCA_900708905.1. Taxonomy (NCBI): domain Eukaryota; kingdom Metazoa; phylum Platyhelminthes; class Cestoda; order Cyclophyllidea; family Hymenolepididae; genus Hymenolepis; species Hymenolepis diminuta. Next base: position 597,421 of record CAADRB010000052.1, on the reverse strand, counting down.
TGACTAATGCATCATAAATGCTGCTAGGGAAATGCCAAATCGAGGTTTGAATGGAATAAATGCTTTATCGCAGCCTGTTTGAGCTTGTTTTAAGGAGTTGATACACCGGATTCTGATTTTTCAGGAATAAAAGTTGTGCTTTCAGACGTATCTTCTCAGTTGTATCCCCCACAAGCATGTAAAATGTTTTAATTACACAGAAGATTAAATTGTTTCTCGAATTCAATGGCAATGGTAAATGGTATTTTGGCACTTCTTTTGTCTTGTTAGATTTCGATCTATGCGATTAAAGTTTATTTTATTTTATAAAATTATAAATGCAAAAACGTTTTTTATAATTATTTTTAGGGATATTTTTTTCTCTGAGTTTTCATTTCATTGAATGGCAAAAATTAATCATGAGATAGAAGATGGCTTTTATCAAAAGCCTCGTCATGCGGTGCGATGCAGTGCACCAGGCCTCGTGGAAAGTCAACGGTTTTCCAAGGAATACGCATGGTTTTCAAACTCTATTGATGGGTATCCACTGTGAGAGATAATGCTGCATTCTTTGATAGCTAAAACTGTCGATGGTGGAGCGGTGAATGTGCTCGACTGCAAAGTCAGCGGTTACGAGTTTGACGTCCGTCGGTGCACATCCAGCGAACGAGATGATCAAGTTGTAATAATCAGGGGAATGGCAGAATTTGAGCTTCACAACAAATAGGCTCTTTGATGTTACTTTGAGAAATGCTTTCTGAATAGGGCTTACGAAGTATTTATTTATTATGCTAATACCTTAATCTTCTGTCAACAAATCAATACTCATCTCCTGACGATGGCCATACGCATTGAACAATGCTGTTGAAATAGGGATGTGGAAGAATGAGAGTGGCTTCTGGAAGCCTTACTTCCATCTTATCCTATTTTCAATAAATTACAAAATATTTATTTTTCCAGTTTCTATAAAGTACACATTTTGAGCGAACGATATTATTTTCGACAGACCTATTTGGGAGGTGAGTTTGCATCGTAGAGCTCGTTACTGTGCTTATCAAGAGGATCATGCGAAATTAATTTTAGGCGTACAATTTATCGTCATTAGTGAAATTTCCTCTCAGAGATATCTTTATACATCTTTATTCACCCATACCCATTTATAGCAGTCAGCGAATCACCGTCGAATTTAGTCTCCAATCAGATTATAAAATGCCTTTTTTTAAAAAATTAACGATATTGATACTCAAATTCTTCCCCATTTGTTTATTTTCTCTGAAGGAAACTGTTCGACATTATGTGATCTTAGTTTGTGCTGATGATGTCGCGTGGTTTCTTGATGGATTCGTATTTTTGCCGTCAGAATGCAAGAAGTTGACTTCCTGTCAATGCACGGAATTAAATTACACCTTGGCCCTATATTTGAGGGCCGAAATATATTACCCTTTGACATTTCTGATATTATTTTTAAATATTATTTTCTTCCTCCTTGCGGTAGAAGATTTATTTTTCATAAATGGTTTGTTTACTCCTAAGATTTAAAAGCGCAAATCTTTGTTTACACTAAGCAGTTTCTAACTATCATACACAAACACTTTCACCGGAGCAGTTGGAGTTATAAGCTCACTTCTGCTTCCACATTACTTCGATCTGCTTAGCAAAATGGATTATCTCCAAGGGATACATTGATTTAATACCTCCTATTAGTATTATTACCCACAGTAATATTAAAAAATTTTAAATTTTTAATTGTGGGAAGCAACTGATATTGAATAACTGCAAGTCTAACAAATGATGGAGAGTAGGGAACCAAAAAGAAGCAGAGGGCAAAATCAAGGTATCAAAGAGTCCTGCTTCATTTGATTTTTTAACAGGAATTGTACAATATTAATTAAATGGACAATTCATGATCCAAAGTTCAAACTTCATGATGCGTCTCCTGAATTGAAGCAAATATTTGTCCACGATGTGTAGTGCTTATTGATCAGTATAATTTAATCAAGAAGAGTCGGTTTCGTCGCCTCAATTTATTCGTTTTCTCTCAATGACAAAGAGAGAACATCATTATCACTTCGTTTCTCCACTTTCCTTATGTTTTTAACTAACTTTTCTCTCTCCTATACATTTATCTTCAGGATTTCCTATTACCTGATATAATGAGCTTTCGGTTACCATGTTATGTCCTGCTAGTCACGTCGATAAAACGCTACGAAGGGGGATATTCATTATTACCATTACTCACAGTAATGCAAAAAATGTACAATTTTTAATTGTGGGAAGCAGCGGACATCAACTAGCAGTAATTCCATCAAATTATATAGGAAGATCGAAATAATGCTGAGGGCAGCGTTAAAATATCAATGTGGTTTGCCTCATTTGATGTTTGCATTCTGGTTGTTGGAATCGGGGAATGTTTAGTGCCCAAATTATCATGGAAGAGTTTTGTTCATAATTTCGATGTATTTGACGCTGTCATTCTCATATTCAATTGAATATTACGAAACCGGTCTCAAAGAAATCTTTTGATGTCCGCCGCCTATGATCACTCGTATCTTTGCGGTAGCATGGAAACTTTTTTGCAATCAGGCGAGTTCCCTTCCATGCTACTTTGAGCGCAGTTCACTTTGACCTCATTACGATAAATGTTTCCCAAACAGACTTCTTCTGCAATCATTCTGATGACATTTAACATAATGCGGTCAGGAACCCAAAGGAAACATTCTGAAATTTTATCCCCTTTGCACCTTATTGAACTATTTACTGCTCTCTGAGTTCACTCGCTTTATAATAGCAAAATAGGGCTCATACTGTGGTCATATCTCTGCAGACGGGAAAGAGTCAAATTAACTTGATATAGTTTTTATCGCAGTTCTTCCCCTAATTAGGATTTATTGATGAAAGGTTCCTATTAAAAGGAGAAAAGTCGATCCGCTGAAGCCTTAAGAGATCACTTTTGAAATGATTTCTTAATTAGAGGGCAAAATTCTTGACCGGATATCTGTTTTGAGTCGTTGTCTTTTCTTTCTGAGGAAGAGGTTAGCCGATTGTAAATATTCTCCTTAAAATTAAAAACTAGTGGAGAAGGCTAGAGTTGGGGCTACAGATTCAAACAGTCCGTTAGTTAAGATCACTTCAAGACGAGATAGTGCCTACTTTAATCGGATTCATAGTTATATGATATTAAATGATAAAAAATTTTTCTTTCCAATTGTTACTAATGCTAACTTTTTCAATTTTTGATATAATATATTACAAATATAATCTATACAAATTCTTAGTTTGTTCTGAACAGTCTTCAAAGGCTCACCGTGAATTAAAGCAGGACTTTCGTTCCATTTTAAAGACAGTGGTAAGTCGGTTAATAAACCGGCGAGAATGGCAAAGCGATCTGTGTTGGGGATCAGATGTTGACATTGACAGCCAAATAGGAAATAGGCATAGCACCTCCATCAAATCTGGCATTGAGATAGAAAGTAAAATAAAAATTTATTTTTTAAAATTTTAAGTAAATTCCATTTTAAAAAAAATTATTAGAATGAGTATAATTAGCACCTTTTTTCACTTTCGGTCCTAATTCTTGTGCAATGCTAACCATCTTCCATGTCGATGAACAAGGAGGAACCATGAAGAAATCGGAGCTCTTCACAAACTCCTGTAAATAATCAAATGAAAATAAATTGATCGCGACCTTGCCTCTAACCAACGGTTCCTTGCTATCCTCATTCGTTCATAATTTTCCTGGTAGATTTTCCTTCGCTGTCTAAATTACGTAAATCGTCCATTAGTAAGAGGTGAAACTTTATTTCACTCAACTCAACTCACTCAAACTCAAACGATGGCCATGTTTCTGGCGCATTGTTTAGATAATGTGTGACTCAAAGCGATTCCCCTCCTCTGATTTTATAACAATTGGCTTATTTGATTGGCTAGCGATCTTGTTTGTCAGCAAAGAAGCTACGAACATGAAAACAGTAAGCAATGAATCTACCATTGGAAGAGAGATGTGCGTTTACAGAAATGTTTGAATTTCTCTTCAGGACAACGAAAATATTTAATACAATCTCATATCTCTATCTATTCATTTCCCTAACTGCTTGATGGTGTCGGCCTAAATTTTATATTGAAGTGAAGTTAAAATAAGTATTTATTAATCTTTCTATCTATAAAAGATGGTTTTCATTAGTGTGTATCAAACAAATAATCCCGATTTCCGTGAAAATAAAGTCTTTTGACTTCATTGCCTGCTTTTTTTCTACAGAAAAGGTTGCAGTGAAGATAATCGACAAAACAAAGATCGATTCGGCTTCGCGACGTCTAATATTTCGAGAAATGGCAGTTTTGGACAAACTTCACCATCCAAACATCATTCGTCTCTACGAGGTACGTCTAGGGTTGAAAGTATAATGTCTTAATCTGGTTGCTTATTCCTTTACAGTAGCATGATCTAAAACCAGAAAAAGGCACTGAATGAAATTGATCAGAGATAATAGATAATAATAATATTTATTTATTAACGTAGAAATAATAGGTTATACTATTCGAATAACCAAATACTGCTGTTTGAAAGATCAGCTTTGAAAATGACGTCTTGCTTTGCATGACGTTTCAGCCACCATAGTTTTTATGACTTAAAGCACTGGAAGTCATCGTCTATTTCATCAATAGGGCAAGGGCATCGTCTACTTTTTTGTGAACGTCTTGAGAGTTGAGAGCTTAATACTTCTCCACTTTTGTTCAAGTTCTATTGAGGCGAAATTTACGCCTTCCGGGACGGAAATTGGCATTGTTGCCTGCTTTGTTAAATCAGAGGATCCCTTGGCATTTTGATAAACCTCTCCCAACCACGACTTGATGTAAGCTGCTTTATAGTTAGGAAACTGGAAAGTCTTTTTATAGCGCCTCAAAGACGAATTCTACTGTTTTGAAGCTTGACCGTGAGGTTTCCCGGAGAATTCCACTGAGCCAGCTCTTCACATATCATGGCTCTGCATGGGCGTAACTCTAAGGTCAGCCTTCATCTAGCGGTGAGACGAGCTTTCCATCTTTTTTCGTCATCAAGATACCTTAGCGATGCTTTGTTAAGGTCCTGATAGGGAAGTGTTTCCACGAAGAACTAAACATCCCTTCCTCTTACCCCGACTAATAGTCGAGAATATTTTAAATTATCGTTATTCAAGTTAGCTAAATCCTAAATTAAACAGTTATTTACCTGATATTTGTAAATCGGAGGAAAATGATCCTAATATAAACAGTAATGATCCCATATATTCATCCACCTCTGGCTGAAGAATTAACATTAAAATCACTTCGAAAATCCGTGTACATTAAGAGAGATTAATTGCAATTTACAACCACAAAAAATTAAACATGAAGATTAATAATGCAAAGGTATTCTCCCTCCGACGCAGTAATTCAAAATTTTAAAATTTTCCTCCCAAGTTTTGCTAACTTGAAGGGGTCGTTTACGGCTTCATGCGTGTTGCTTAATGGTTCTATCAGTTTCATAATTATATTTTCCTATAATCATATTATATATGAATGAGAACAAGTGTACTAAAGTGACCCGCTGCAACATGATCGCAAAAATACAAATGCAAAGGACAAATAAGTACATTTTTCAGCATAAAACGTAAATAAATAAACTATAATTTTTATTTAATGCCAATTAAGAGTAATTGCTCCATATTCACCGAGTTGTTAATTTGCAAATAATGTCCGGAAATGTCATGTTAATGTTGCAGTAAGTTTAAAATGTGGCCTAACGAGAAGCGATCAAGAATCGACTCTCGTTTTCATAAATTCTTTTCCTCTGACTTGAAGACTATGTATGTGAACTGTGTGGTGCCGAATCAGCCGGACTCTGAAAGGAAACCTCGTGGCCTCACCTAGCTCTCTCGCGTTCTATAACTTACTAAAAATAAAATAAAATGTGACTCATTAATGATCTGTCCCCTTTAGACTATTCTGGGTCCATTGTAAGCTGTTCCCGATGCTCTACAGGGAGTTAATTATAAATAATATTTGCTGAGTCGTTTCGAGTGGCCAATCAAAATTTGCAGTCGTTTGTGGCTGTTTAACGAAGATCTTAAAATAGTTGAGGTTGATCTTGATCTCCTTTTGATGAGAAAATGTGCAAAAGCGGCTTGAATGAAACGTATTTAAAGAAGTTTAGCGTGAATTTAGAAAGGGAGATTTGCAAAAGCCTATTTACGATTGAACTGTACAAGCAATACCCTGGCGATAAAAATGGTCGTATTTTGCGTGTTTTAAAAAGAGCGGGCTGGATCTGATCCACAACATGAATATTTAAGCCCTCCAAACTGCTTCAAAATATCTTTCAAAGTCAAGATCAAGGTGAAAATGAATTTGCTTTTCTTTATTCCTGATTAATTGTGTATCGGTAGATAGGAGGATCGCAGTCTAAACCTCCATTAGGTGATAATATTATTCTTATAGTTAGAATAAGAAATTGCCTTCCTTTGTCCAATCAAAAGCACTCAGTTTACTTAAAGTCTCCGCTTAAACGTTGTGTTTAAATTTCTTTTAGGAATTTTAATTTAACTCTAAAAATAGCACCTATAATCCCAGACAATTGCATAGCAACTTGGCAATTTATTGATTCTAAATATGGATATAATTCCAAATACCTCTTTACATTCGTTTTAGGTGGTCGAATCCCACACTCGAGTGAGCATCGTGATGGAATACGCCGCTGGGGGTGATATGGAAACTCGAATTCAAAAGAAGGGTGCTTTTACGGATCCTGAGGGCAAAATCATCTTTGCTCAACTTGTTGCGGCTATCCATCACTTGGTAGGTTTATTTTATAGAATTGTAATTACTCAGTCTTCTGGAGGAAGGGAGAAGACCTGTACCTCTAACGATGGTCTTATTTATCATACAGAATTGGACTCGTGGTAAACTGTAGTCAATGATTACAGTGATAATTGAGAACCTATCCAGAAGCGATTGTGGAAATCCAATTTTCGATAAGCTAGTGCACGAGGGAAGAAGCTTTTAAGTATTGCTTGAGCACCCTGAAAGTATTCAACTCGGAATCCCTAGAGTTTATAGATTTCGCCTGTCTATCATTCATTTTTCAAACCTTAGAAATAATACAATATAATCGCATTCTCCGTTTATTTTATTAAAAATACAATTACATTCGTTTTGTTTTGACCTATATTTAATCAGTAAAGCGCTCCTTTTTCTCTTGATGACAAGGAATCGGAATATTAATAATTTATAAGCATTATAATTTCTCCCTTCTAACCCCTTCTAGGAGGGAAGTGTTGCATAAAAATTATAACACTGTATCACAACTTATAAAAGGGAAAATCTCAGAAACGGTACTACCCATTATCTTACTTTATTCTTTTGGTATTTTTAATTTCTCTATTAGGGAAATTTTCGTCTTGTTTTCCGTAAAAATACATAGGATGAACACTACTTATTATTAAGAGTAGTATATCATATATTACATGTTGGAATTCAATAAAATTAATTAAAAAATTAAGAAATTAGTAATATTATTAAGTTAGTATAATCGAAAAAATGATTATTTGATGCCTGTATTGCAAATACGATTTGAACATAAGGATGGGTAGCTTTAAGTATCACAATTACCAAATAGTGAGAGGGGCAAGATATGAAGATATCTCTGAAGCTCGAACCGTGATTTGCTCCTCTTTGTCCTGACCACTTTCACGATACTTGCGGAGTGCAATTCTATTGAAGAATAATTTACAGGACAATGGAGATTTGGATTTTCTTGTGGTTTCATGGTCACGTATTTCACGATAAAGCTCATAGTTGTCGGATATCAGAAGAAAGCTAACTCCTGAAATTGCGCAAGGTTAAAGTATGTTCGTTCACACCCCACTTTAACTTAGCAGAGCTCACTGACCAAGATTCCAAGATTATTTGAATATGTTCCTCACTGAATTTGTGGACTAAAACTAAGCAGTTGATTATTTCGCATTGTGATTTTGGACTGCTTTTTCCCCGAGATCGGGCTATTGGATATCTGATCGCATAAAATAGTTACAATTTGAACGAAAGAAATATCACTCTAATAACATTTCAGCTAGAATTTATTGGCTTATTTAAAAGTGCTCCGGTTTAGCAGTGATTGACGCAACCGAATTCTTGCGAACTTTCACACCACAATAAAACAAATAGCACGCTGTGCGTAAACGCAGGTTAGAGCAGAGAAAGAAGACGCAGGTTGTAGAATGAAAAGCGATTGGGTGGAACAGAGAGAAATCTGAGAAGCGGGAGTCGGATAATGGGGAAACATCGATAAGCAGCATTAAGGCCGAGGGATGGTTCACATGAGGGAGTATGGTCCAATAACTGAGTCAATAGTACAAGAGTAAGTAGACATGCATTACTCTTTTTTTGGCAAATCATGCTGAAAATTGACTTTTCATTTAGCACGACCACAATATTGTTCACCGGGATATCAAAGCGGAGAATGTCTTCTTTGCCCTACGTCCTCCCATACCTGATGACAAGGGATCTGAGGTGAACAATCCAGTTTGGGCTGCGGGACCAGGATTGACTAATTCATCATCCTCAACCAATTCCAATGATCAATATTATTCACGAAATTCTGGAACCAGTAATATTCGAAATCGTCGAAACCACTCTAGAAATCCATCTGGTGATTGTGATACATGTAAATTGCATTTAGTCAAATATAAAACAAAATATTGTCAACAATAAATGCCTAATGCAATTTTTATATTACAAACAGTCAAAAAATGTATTTTTTTCTGTTAAATTAATTAATATTTAATAATTTATAGAAAAATCAAAGTATTTAACTAAAGTGCCTGGATTTGGAATTCAGAGTAGAGCAATTTAATTACTGCATTATTTATGAAAATAAATCATATTTTTAAGAAATTCTATACCACTAACGATTAAATTTGAAAATTTTGTTAATTATTTATTAATACACTAAACAAAACTATATTTTGACAGGATCATATTTGAGAAACATGATCCTGTCAAAAAACTGTTCTTTTTTTAAATATGAAATTAATTATCGGCAAAACATATTAATTTCATTGAAATGAAATGAAACAAATAACTTGTTTTGAGGTAAACAGCCTTCATCAGCTGCGGTTGATTTAAAAATGTCCTGTTCTTTATTGTAGATTCCAAGCAGCCATTAGAATATTCGCCGGATTTCTATCGAGTAAAGATAGGCGATTTCGGATTTAGCAAATCAATTGATGATCCCGACCAACAACTCACAACCTTCTGCGGTTCCCCGCCGTATGCAGCACCTGAGCTCTTTAGCTCTTCGTCGTAAGTTTATGTCTGAACACCTTTTGAAAATTAGCAGCTCCTCCCTCAATGTGGTCCTCATCTAAATTCACCAGTCCCATCGGGCGCTTAAATAGGCCTTCAGGATTAACACGTACAGAGATTGGACTGCATGTATACTGGATTTCTGCTGGAAACGGAACACAAAGTCCATAAAAACCGTAACTGCGTTCATAAATTTGCTATAGAGCGCATATATCCGTTCCAACTTTGAAATTCCATGTAAAAAGTGGAGTCTTCGTTAACATCAGTAGTAGTGCTTGTGTTGAGAAGACATTCAAACCAGTTTTATTCAAGGTGGAGATTTGAATAATAGACTCGAAAACATCTTTTCCAAGGGGTCTAAGCTAAAATTTTCCCGTAAACTAAATGAAAAGTAATTAAAAACGAGATTCAAGTCCTTCAAGCCTGAGCTCATATATCGACCTCCATAATTTGCAGTTTTTCATCATCTCCGCACCTGTATTTTCCAAATGAGGAACTTCCGCATTATTTATGCATCACTGACTTCTGTTTTTATTTCATTTCCGTGTGTTTTTTAATCTCGTATATATTTGGTAAATGAAATATTTATTTTACATTATTTAAAATTACTGGCTATAAGTTGGTCCTTCAGCCAATAGAAAACAACAATACAGCGCTAATGTGGTCTATGTTTAAATGTCAACATATAGGTGATGGGGTACTCCAGTAGTACCTTTCAGTTCTAATTGGATGTTCGTAGGAATGATATGCCAAGGCAACCCACGATACCACCTAATTATAGGCTAATTAAAAAGGTATTCATGGTAAGACGGAATACGTCTATCTGTCAAATGCAGCTCGGGGATTTATTTAGACTAGTGTAAGCCATCTAGAAAGAAACTACTGGAAACTGGTGGAAGGCTAAGCTTGCAACTAGTCACTGTGGAAGCATTTGCCGGCACGCGTTTTCTGGAGTAGACGAAATTAGCTATTATTGCCATTGTAGTTGTTTTTACTCTCTCTTGTGCTTCCTAATGTTTCTTTGTCCAACTTTCTGTCTTCTTTATAAGTGTAGACCCTTGTGCTCTTTCATACCATCTTCGACCGCGTTTCGTACATAAGTCGTAGCAGACAGTTCGTATTGACTATTAAGCCATCTGTGACATCCGGAAAATCCGAACGGAGAGAAGACTTATCAAATTAAGAATCCATTTTAAGCAGGGTTAATGACAGTGTAGCATCAGTGCACTCGGACGCAAAGGTCTGCTCAATCTCTAACGCATTGAGCGCCACCTGACATACCTTTTCTTATCAATAAAGAAGGAACACAAAATCGGTCAAATGCCTTATGCCACCTCATTCTGCCTATTCCTCACAGTCCTAAGTGTTCACGATCAGTACTGACGTTCTCTCCTTTCCCCTCTCATCTCTTTCCGACAACTACAAATACACATTTGTCCAATCCAACTCTTGGTCTTCTCATTTCAGAAAAGCTCTTGTACCCTGCTAGCCTCAGAAAGAGTATTAGCTCTATCAGGAGACACCCAAGTCAGATTTGATCAACTCTTGAAGAAACATTACTGGCTGAATTAGAGTTACTCTACTAACTAGTACGCCGTCTCCTGAACTCAACCTGCTACATTTTCAACTTCAAAAGTTAGAAAAATATTAAGTTAATCAGTATTTTATAAATATATATTGATTTTTCTGTTCAATTTCATCTAATCCAACATATTTTCATTTGCGCATTCACTATAACAATTTAAAAGGTTCCTCGTCACTTGAAAGTTATTTTCAGTTTTCAATTTTAATTGGTTGCTTTTGCACTTTTAATTAAGTACGTAAGGTGGTTCGCATTAATAAATATAAAAGTAGTTGTGTGCAGAAAAATTTTTCCGTCACCTCAAATTTGGAGTTAAGCATTTAACCAATACGTGAATTTTACAAAACAAGTTCGGGACCACCACGTCCATGTTTAACTTAGATCGAGTGGAAAATTAAGGGAAAATCGGAGAAGAAAGTATTAACTAATTAACAATAGTTATTTACAATGATAGAAGTCGTTTCATGCGATTGATCCTTGAAGGTCAAACCGCCGAATCGAGGGTTGTTTGGTTCATTCGCCCTGTCTAGACTAGCTGTCAAGATGGAAAGAACAGAAAAGCTCCTCCCATACCTCTTATGGCAGGACGATAGCGTACCTGTAGTATACCTTGTGGCGCCGGGTTAAGTTATTTGGTATCCGAATAGGATGGTTGTTAGCAAAAGTGGATCTATAATTTAAATAGTCTGTTCATTTAGTTAAAAAAAGCTCTGAAGTCTTTCTTATTCAAAATAGCAGCTGATCTGCCAGTAAAAAAGTAATGATATTAAATTATTTATTCTCTCATAACCAGCACTAAATTTTACGATCTACCACCCGATGCTCCAACTAGGAAGAAGGAAATCACAAGTTCCCATCGGTATAGCGAAAACTTATAACGATTCAGTTTGAACTGTTTCCAGTATAACGCAATTCATAATAGTCCGCTTAAACAATTTAATGGAGAAGCGCTATTTTCAATTATAATGGATGAGAATGTTATTTTCGTTTGGAAAAAATATTTAACTATTATTCATGATTGTACTTTCACCGTGACATTAACTTTGTTTTTTTCCCAACTCTCCATTTTTACGAAGCATCTGAACACGAGGAACTGTAAAGTCAAGCAGAAATTGAAATAAAGCATCAGATGAGTCTTACAACAGGTGATCTTTGAGGTCGGTTTGTAAGCCTCTTACTACTTACGATATTCATATTTCAGGATGTATTTACTATTTCTTTAGTGAATTCATGTCTACGATGATCAAAGATTATTGACCGATTGGTTAACTTTGACGGCTGATTAATCTTCTTCAGAACATATATATCTTCTAATTGATAAAATACTAGCGAGTGATAAGAGCTAACGTGGTTTAAACATGGCAGAGCTCAATGAAGTTCACTAATATAAGCTAAACTATTTTTACCCTGTTTTATAGATATCTTGGTCCCCCAGTAGACATGTGGGCAATGGGAGTTCTCCTCTACTACATGCTGGTAGGCTTCCTGCCTTTTCGTGGCCGAACTGTCGGTCAACTTCGCAAACTCATCTTGGAAGCGACTTCCACAAACAGTGAATTCCGAGTTCCTCCCCGCGTTTCAGAAGGTGCAACCGTTCTCATTCAGAGACTATTGACAAAAAACCCCCTTAATCGACCGAAGGCGTCCAAGTTGATTGAAGAAGCTACAAGGGCTTCGCATTCTCCCCGATCTATTTCCATGGATAGATTGGTGGGTGTAAAGATGAATGGATCCTCTTGTCATAAGAATGAACCCTGGTTGGCCCACCAGGTATTCCCGAAACCCTATCCTCAAGTTAATCCCGGGCGTGTAAGTCGACAAACAATGGAAAATTTTTAGCTTCCTCAGAGTTAATTTTGGTAATTACCAATAAAAAGTGGACAGATATAAACGAAAAATAGATCAACGCTTGAATTATCTTTCTCATGCACGCTTTTCCTCCATTTATCAATTTAATTGAAATCAGAGTGAATAAAAAGGCAAAAAATGTTCCTTATGCTTGGTGCCACCTCGCTAATCTTCTGTTGCATATCACATTGACTGGGAAGTTTAAAAAGGAAGGTGAAAAAGAAAGAAGTGAATATTTCGCTCCTGTTTGCTTAGAAAATTAATTGAAGTGAGTTCTGCTCAACTTGGACTTGATGCGAATACCTCGAGCTATCCAAAGAACAAGGAACTTCATTCGGCTCAATTTTATTATTACTCTTAGTAAGTCAATGTAAAAGAAGACTGGGGTCAGCTAATAAGTTAATTACAATGGACGGAATAAAATGCAGTCAGTGAGGGGATATTTACCGATTAAAAGCGGTAACCATTAATTAGCGTGATTGGCCATGAAAATTTTGGTTAGGATGAAAATAAGGGAAATATAAATTGTAACGAGAGGACAGACAATCCGATGCTACTTCTCTTCTTTAGGCCCTAGGTGCTCGATTGATGCTGGCTGAGGCGACGAAAAATGATAAACAAAATGCTCCATTTCCTGACGACTCACCTACCTCAAGTTCCAACCCCTCCAAGTTATCAAATATTCCCATAATCAGCGTTACTCCGGCCGACTCGAATGGAGACGCCCCGAGTGCAAGCGCCGCTGTGAGGCTGCCTAGAAAGATTTCACCGTCGGAAGAGGCCATTGTCCAGTCGGAGATTGAAGCCGCTAGAATTCTTCTCCAGTTGGGCATTTCGACCGACCGTCTTACCGCACCTTGCAATGGTGATGCCAGAAATTCAATCACTGGGGCTTACAGAATCATGTTGCATCAGTTGCAAAGGTAATTTTCATTTTAAAATAAAGGATATGATATTGATTTATATCTCAAAGTAATGGGCAATTGAAATTTTGAAATTTGTTTTCAACTTAGTAAATCTCCTATTTGTAATTACTTACTATCTCGTAAAAACCCAGGGTTCTATTCCATTTGAAACTAGTTTTAGTTCTTCCGAATTCAAAATTACTTCAAAATGTTTAATATAAAGGCATATAATAGCATGGTATTGTCTTGATCACTTTTAAGAGCGTACTGGAAGAAGGCTACAGCTTAGGAATGCTAATGTGCAATCCGTAGAACTATTATGACAATCCTATATGTATGTATCGCATTGATGGAACTACGTACAAAACCCCAGATAACCCTAGATTGAACACGTCTATTCACCGTTACATAGATTGATTGAACAAATACGTTTGAGGGATAGGAGAAGGTCCATCATACTCAAGTTTTCGTAACTAAAAATGCGAGACACGGAAATGGGGTTTGATATTGAAGGCCCAAATACCATAGCATATGTTATAGAGAATATAACGAAGACCTTACTTTGTAACCAGTGACCTGAAAATGAGGCTAGATGGAAGAAGTTAAGTGATGGGAGGAAGTAGAATAGGAGGAAATAGATAAATATTTCCATAAGCTTTGTCATTCAAAACTATTAGAAATTCATATGAGGCTGTCCAGGTAAGAAAAAGGAAAACTAATGGGGTGGCCATTGTATATGAATTCTTTAAACCATCTTCTGTCGGCATACTTATCTGTACAGGAGCAATTATTACCTAAAGATAATCAAATACGCCCAAAAATGTTTTTTGACATATATAACTTGGAAAAAATCTTATTTTTAACCGATTCAAGAGGTATGACGGAAATCTAATCAGTTTTAAATATGGCCTTTAAGTTAGTTTTGTTACCCTTTAATATTTTTTGACGTACTCTTAGGAAATCATATTTGTTTCCAATAAATAATTATGAATGTATTAAAATCAAATTTTCATAAATTTGCCCGGGCTGGGGATCTAAAATATATATTTCTTTGATTTTTTTATCTTTACAACTGATAACCCATTCAGTGTTCCCCTAAGTGCATGAATCTCCTCCTCTATTCTTTATTTGGCATTTGTGTCTTGTAAAGACTGAAGTCAACTTTATTAAATTAACAGAACATGTAAAGGTTTTCAATCGCATAAATCCAGGATATTATGAAACGGAACAATGGAGACTGGATATTGCAATGCGGATTCAGATAGCAAATTTAATAATTCGACATTAGGTAAATAGTTACTTATTTTAAATTAGTAGTTATTTATTTTTACGAATACCGATTTGGAGTATTGGACACAAAGACGCTACTGCATTTAAAGTAAAAATCAGTGAAATTTGTCGAGTCATTGTTTTTCGATTCTGCCAAATTTGTACCACACTAATTACTATTACTATTATGCTATATTTGTGCAATTACTGCGAATTACACTTTGGCTCATTAAAGAGAAAATTTCTTCGTTTTTTTCTAACAATTAAAGTATATCTTGTATTAATTGGATTATTATCATTTTGCTGCAAAGAAATACATCCAATTTGCTACTTATTGCATTAAATTTTTTTGTTAAACCTATTTCGAACACGAAAATGTTCTGAAAAATGTGATCTTTATACCAATTTCTTAAAATAACCCCTTTTATTTATTTGAGGAAACTATGCAAAATAGTGAAACATCATATATTTATGCAGTGGTGTATAAAGATTTCGTCTCTATCATTCTTCAATAGGGAGATAAATTTGACCCGGAAATGAAAAGATTAGTTTAATTTTTCTAGGTTGATCTTTATTTCAAGGGGAATGTTTGGGAGGAGTAAGAATGAGGATTAAAATTAAAATTAAAACGGAAACATTTGTGAATAAAACGGGTATCACTTGTTTATTAGTAGGGTTTAATAATTCATGTTACGCTAAGCGATTGATATTTCGATATCCATTGATTACACTAACATGCATAAATGATCCTTAAAATCCCTTTTTTTACGTTTAAGTCGAAATTATGCAAATGCTTAATGTGAAACCGTATAAGAAAGCCCAAGTAAGATAAAATTGGTTGCGTTCAGTTGTTGCAATTAATCGGATTTTCCTTTTTCCCATTAATTGTAATATCGTAACAAAGCATTTAGGTAAGTTAAACGGTAGAAAAACAAAATAAAATAATAAAAATAAAATAAATTTCCAGGCTCATCTTGGGTAGAGAGTCTCTCTGTTGAGAGCAGTTTATTGCCATGAATATTTTAGAAATATCCTCAAAACCAAAAATTTGAGTCTAGAATTAAAAGTAAATAAGTTCCATAACGTTTACAGAATTTTGAAGTCGAAATTTAACACATGTATTTATTTTAAAAATTACGTTACTTACTCGGGAGAGTGCCTGCGAACGTAATTGGAGAAGCAAAATGTCTTTCTCTAATTGATTGATGTGGCGCTGTTTTGATGTGATTGGGCTGTGGTGGCTATTTTCCTGAAAATTGTCGAATAATAAAAATAAGAATGAAAAATTCTGCACTTCTTTATGAAGAGCGTTGATGTACGTATTTCTAATTGGAAATAGTATTAAACCAAGTATCTTTCTGCGTATTCTTTCCTATCCCAAGATGAATCCAGTAAGAGAAGTCTTCTTTCAAAGAAACTTTTTGGTAAAAATTTAGGAATTCGTTGAAAAAATAATCTCCTGATTGTAATAGATTACTGAAAATTCGCTTAATAAGTCCATTCTCACTAACGTACTTCGAGGTTATGGGACCGGAATCGAGTGGTCAGGGTCTCCGAGTTATGGTATCTTTAAAATCCAAATGAGTGTTATACGCATTTCTTTCAACGTTAAAAGGTAATAAGAGTGATAGGTTTTATCATCTAAAAAATTTGTATCAGCTGACGGATTTCTGACCAGCGGCCATTTAGTTCACTGATGAGCATCGAAGGGCTTCAAGAAAGAGCATTTTACCAGCTGCACCACAGGTCTTTAACTCTGAAGAGTAAATAATATTATAAGATGTTAGACGTTTTATTTATAGGTTTGCGATGAGGATTGGTTACATTGCCGATTTCTTTTCATGCTTGGTGTATCCGACACAACATTTTTAAACTAAAAGTTTTGACCACCATTTATTAATTACCTATCTATATTAATATTATTATCAAAGTATGAAGACCATGAAAGATGATAAACACAGACTTACTGACGCAAATTTGTTCAATAAAGCGACACCTACCAAAAATGGGGTCACAAGTGTGATAATTAGGGTTAGGGGCTAATGGGTTAAATCGGTATTAAACAACCGTTGTTAAACGGCAAAAGAAGTTGAAACCAGCCCGTAGTTATGACAACATGAATGGCAAATTTGGGCTTTTACAAGCGTGTGCTTGAATAAATAACAACTGGTATGCATGTTGAGACATTGCAAACGGTCGTGAGTCTTCTTTTATTAATACCGGCATCATAATCAATTTACCCGAATATTTAATGACCAAAGGAGTATCAATCGCAATTGGATTTTCCCTCTTTTAATTGATAAAAAAAAATAATTTATGCTCTGTGGGTTTTACGAGGCTCAAATGACGTTTTTTTATCAAGTGGAATAAAATGGATGTGAGATAAATAGGTGGCTTCCTGGTTAGCCAATAAGTGCAACGATGGTTTCCCCAATGATGGTCTTATATGTCTAGGCGTGATCGGATAAATTCAATGCAAGAGGAATGAAGTCTATGCTTTTCGCTCGAGTGCACCGAAAATATATTTTATCCGGTATCTTAACAGTTTGGAACTATCAATTGATCGGGTATTCCCTCCTACCACACGACGTCTTATTCCGAAAAAGGTCTTGGGAGTACGCTCATTTCATATTCGAAATTTGATAGTATGTAAATGACATTAAACGTACATTTGCCAGTTTATTATTAAGTACTAAATCAATTGATTTTAATAAAATGATTCATTAAGTTGATATGCGGTTATGCGACTGGAAACCGGTTAGGCACTTCTAAAAGGTTAATAGCAGTCTAAAATTTCATGACTGTAAAAATAAATTAATTTTCTCCTGTTACATGGAATGGATGTTTATAAGCTGGTGTTAGTTATCAATTTCACCAAATGATGTTCTGAAATTTTGATTCAACCATGTTTATACCTGGCTGAATCTTAATGCAACTTCACTTAAGCTAATAGCGTCTATTATTACTAATATTCTGAGTTAAAAAATTACAAAATAGTCACATTTCTATTATTAGACAATAATTCACAACAAGGTGAAACATTTAAAACTTTTCGACTTCGAAAAGGCAAAGGAAATTGGTTAACAGAACGTTCAGCAGGTGAAAAGGAGGAGGGATCAAAAAGTTACCGAAAACAACGTCAAAGAGTCTTACTTCATTTAATTTTTGGATTTGGGATGTACAATATTTACTAACTGGGTAGTCAATGTTCCGAAATTTAAATACCATGATTTGTCTTCTAGATTGGAGCAAAGCTGGGGAAAAAATTTCCTTACGTGATCCCGAAATATCAGAGTTTTTCGTTACTAGTTCGTTTTTTTGTCTTAGATACCGGCGACTGAGCAATTTTCCGCCTTCACAAGATAAAGGTACCGGCAGTGATTATGAAGATTACGAAGATGAAGAAGGGCCTTCAGGGGATGACGACATTCCACGGACATCGATAAGAAAGTTTATGATGAAGAAGTCTGCTTCTGATATTCCTCCACCCCTCAAAAACTATCGACTATCGGAGAAATCTTGCTCTATTCTCTAGGGCATCTGATATATGTTTAACCGATTTCGGTTTACAATATATATACATATATATATTGGCTTTAGACATCGGATGCTGTGCACTTTATATTCATATTGCATATTCAATAAAGACCACTTATTAATAATCTGTATTTGTTCTCTTTTTTTATCTCGAAGTTTTAATTTATACACCATTTAAAAAAATAAGTGTTCTTTTGAACAGAGGTTTCAAAGGAAGTTTGTTATTTGAGGTTTGCAGTCTGTGTTATGTAAAATAGTTAAAGTATGAACTAAGTGCTATGACTGTAAAATTCAAGCCCGTTTATGAAAGCGTTTTTCAAAGCTCATCTCGGCTAAGGGGGGTAGCATCATGGAGTATCCCGAGTGAGATAGGAGAATCCGGTCAGTCCTTTTATTAGACAAACTTAACTATTGCAATTCACCCTTCACACACTTGGTGTTCACTGACGGGTGTCGAAGACTTGTACCTCAAACCGCGGCTCACTATTGAGTAAATAAGTACTCTTATCGAAAATCGGGTATGGGATAAAGAATTAGCTGACTGGTTGACCGGTGTTGGCAGTGTTGTATTCTTCACTGATAGTCTTGCATACCATCGTCTGAGCGTCAAAGTTCGAAAAATCGACTGTTTAGTACATGAAATATGAACTTACGTGTACACCGAGTGCACTCCTTGTGTACTTTATTGAAAGCATCGAAAATATTCCATTTGCCCTTTACTTCGTCCAATTTGAGTTTTGAGTGTGTTTTCAACCATCAATTAGGTCATTCGGTTTGACTGCTCGCTTAAGCCCAACTTGAGTGGAATCTTGTGCACTTTGCTGGGACAAAGTTACGTTAGGTCTTATCGTCCGTCTGCTAGCGTCCCGCCCATAAGAAGGGAAATGTTTCTGAAGTGGTTGGTTAACCAACATGAATCAACTCTTGGAACAGTGGGGAAGATTCTAATATTTTATTTTCTACTCATGCTCGACCTTGTACTCTTAACCAGTATTGGACAGCTTTATTGCGCATTGTGTTCGGATGTTTCCCATGGTCAGGAATCGTAAATTACTGCCTTATAACTACTTTTGCTCATTTTGGGTAGGGGAGTAACACCATGGATCCTCCTAGTGAGAAACCCTAATCCTAACAACCTCCTTTATTAGCTGCCTTCGCGTGATGGTGACGCAGAGATTAAAGTGCCCATTTGCAAGGTCAGAGGTTCATGTTCGCTGCTTATCAGCGCAGAGCTAGTGAGTGGAACGGCCAACCGCACTGGTTAAAGTTGACTGGTAGAGGGAATAGCAGAATGTGGTTTCCTCACTATCTCCTAACTCAAAATGAGGATTGAAAAGCGGTCTTCTAAATAGGCTTGGGAATTATTAACATAATTAGGTTCGCTATCTCAAAGGGCCAATTTCATGATTACTCACTCATTAAATCAAGATTTCAATAAGCACTGAACATTACTAATTTGAATTCAACCAGGAATCTAGAGGCTAAGTCCGTGAAGTATTAGAACCATAGGCAAACATGAAAGACGTATAATCTTATGTACACCTTTAACTATATTGCTCTTTCCCCTATTAAGAAGTGATGAATTTGCTTCACTGTGATAAAAAATGATAGAGGAATAATACGAAAATTTGAAGGATAAATCCTTATGCATTTCCGAAGTTTTTCATCAATGTCATCACTAATTAGTGAGACCTAATTACCTCAGCCCCACAGTGGTATTTGAAGTGACTGACCGTACTGTAACCTCAAGCTGGCTGCGCATAAACATCGTGTGTCCTCAAGTGGCCCTCGAATAGGCGTTGCAAAGGCTCGGTTCCTCTACTGTGATGTCTGGATCCATTCTATCCGTTCATGCTATCCCCTCCCCCCTTTCTATAACCGTCTCTTTTCATTAAAAGCATATCTACACTTATTTCTTCGCCCAAGTGACCTATATTAACCGCTTTTTAATAGTAGAAGTACGCTTGTCATACACCTATTTCTATCCTGCCTTGATTTCTCAACTCTCTTACCCACTTGAATCCAATACATTCTGGTCTAATTAACTTTTGGTGTTCTACTCCACAATTGTTGTTAGTCAATACTCAAATTGCCACAGACTGGTGATTGTTGTTACTGCTGTTAGTTGTTAGTTGCCAGCCTTTAGTTGTTACTCAAACCACAATAAATTCAGCTGTATGTAATATAATAAAAACATGGGCGGCGTTGTGGTAACTTGAAAGCGAGTTGGAGCTGTTGGGATCTCAGACCTATTCAACAGACGGACAATTTAATGCCAGTTCTCCCTTTTACAACTCTCATTGACCCCTTTTTAAAGTTACACTTTTTCAGACTCCAGGAACAAGAAGGAAGAATACCCGTAGCTAAAATGAAAATTGCTTTTATGGGGCTGGAAATGTGATGATTGGGTGCCTGGTTAGCCAATAATCACAGCTGGTGGTCTTACCTACTCAAATGTGAACGCAGGAATCTAATAATCGATAATCCAATACATCAGAGGATTAAATTTATTAATTTCTTTTGAGTCCACCGAAAATACATGATTAGGCTTCCTGACACTCATTTGAGAAGCTTAAGCACGATCAAATCTGTCCTTCAAGAAACTTGAATACCGATGTAAATCCGATCACAATAAGTCATTTCAACATCGTGGAGAAGCTCTATTGATTTTATTTCATATTTACCTTATCTCTTATTGTGATTTGATTATTGATTTTTCTCCCCCTTTTCTAATTGTTCTGAGTGTGATTCATCCCCCTATTTTTACCCGCTGATCGAGATTTACTTTCCCAATAAATCACTTTTTCAGCCAACCGGATACCGTCCTCCTCTAGTAACTGAGTTCGTACACTTGGAAAGAACACAAGCTTAGTTAGCTTTTTTCCATCGTATGTAGAAATCCTTACAGTATTTGGGCTCACTTTTAAATTTTCTGGGTATGGATTTTAGAAGTCTACTGTTCATTGGTAAATGTTCTACTTTGACTTTCGCATTTTTGAAATTTCATGACACTAATTATTATTTTTAGAATGCATAAGAACTGAACATCGCGATAGTGTTTCTGAACACCGCAATTAGTCGGATAGTTCAGAAAGAGCTGCAGCAAGGTTCGGATAGGAGTCTTATTATATTTAATTTCTGGAAATTGCGAGTTTTCCACTTTCTCATAGTTCACTTTGTAAGGCGTGAGTATTCCAAAGATCGATTTTCTTGATTTGACCCCCAGTTTTGGGATGAGTTGATATCATTATATTCAGGTGATGTTGGCCATTTACTTAGCTGGACGATTGGACATACCAATTTGACTGAATTGTACTTTCTTACAGTCAGGCAGATTTCTAGCAAAGGCATTTTAAATATACCACAGTTCTCTAAACCACACAGTTCCATCCTGCTTAAGATGAAAATGGCCATTGTAGTTATATGATCGCTTCTTCTCAACGTTTGTACCCTCTAATGCTTCTGGAGCCATCTTTCATGCATCTAGACTTTTCTATTTCTTCTATCTTGACTTATCTATAAGAGGTTCTTTAATTACCCACAGTATTTCAAAAATTGTTACAATTGTTAATTGTAGGAAACAACTGAAATCAGTAAAAGAAAGCATAAGAAATGAAGTAGGGGATGGAATCCAAAAGATACCGAGAGCAACGATTCGTGGCCTCGAATTGTACCAACTTTACTAATTGGGTAAATCACGTTCCAAGACACAAATTTCATGACTCGTCCTCCGAATTGCAGTGAATGCTTTTCTACAGTGTTCAGCGCTTATTGACTGATATTATTTAATCAAGAAGGATCGATTTTGCCGATTCATTGAGTTCTTTGATTAATTTTGAAGGCAACATTTTCTTACATGCAATTTATCTGCTTACAGTTTTAACATATCAGAGATGAGGTAGGTAAACATTCAAAGTTAGCAGAACTCCGTAAGCTGTGTTCCCTCAAAGTGATAGAACAATTAATTAAACTCTGATTATCTTCACCTGCCCTGCATTAACATCTCCTTAGCTCGAGGCCCTCGAGCAATAGTTATTAGCACACAAAAATAACGTTCCAGATACTTCTGACTTGCCTTAACTCTAGTCACAGCCCACCATTCTCAAAAAAATCAAAAGGCTAAATTGTTTACTCCCTAGATTTTTACATATGTATATTTGGTAAAGGGGTAGAATATGTACATATGTACAGAATTTAAGATGGCTAAGACGTTAATATCCTAAAAGAGGGGCGAAGTATAGAATTACTCATCCCCTTCGTCAACTTCCAAATAGGCGGAATTCAGGGCAGCCCTACGACGAGGTCTAAGTTGATGGGGATTCGAGGGTACATCCGACAGTTCTACGTCGTTGTCAAAGTCTTCATCGTCATCACTATTGTGTCGTCGACGTCGGGTACTTCTTGAACGATTGGTTCCATTTGATCTTCCCCTCCTTCCACTTCTCCTTCCCCCTCGACGTCTACTGGACCGGGTTTCAATAGAGATAGGTGATTGCGTAGGCAGGGAATCAAGGGATAATCGTGTCAGTCTACGTGATGCTCTTCCATTTGTGGTTTGAACAATGGAGTCATCATCATCATCGTCGTCATCATCATCCGAGGTATCTAAATCTGAACATACTACTTCATTAAGTAGTATACAGAAATGAAAACACTAGCAATTATACTTACCGACGGTGACTATTTGACTAAATATAGAAAAGATCACGTTAATATAATGGTACAAAATGTTACTAAAACACAGTTAAGTACTGCTGTTACTAACCGAGTTCTTAGACGACTTCTGCTGCGCAAGTTTCTTCGTGGTGGGGTATTTTCGTCCGGAGTGTTAGCTGACACTTGATGAGTACCTTCCTCAAGGTACTCCGAAAGCGAATTCACAGCCACTCTACTGATCCATCGTTCTAACCACGTGGTGTCCACGTAAACCTAAAGCGGAGAATAGAAGGTCTTAATATTGTAAGAAATGGGTTAGAAAGCAGGAAAATTAATCGGTAATTTCCCTACTACAAAAGACCATACAAAACACGAAATGGATAATAACAGTACGAACAATCAAACCCAAAGCACGATAATGAACCGTAATGACCTACACCTTGTCTATCGAGCTAAACCCAGACAGAGCCTATAATGATACTTGAAACCTGCCTGCATGGTTGGATCTCTGTTAAAGAGACGAGAATTGTGCACAATAAGTCGGAGATCGTCGATGAATTGTTGCGCATTGGTGTAGCATGGTCGAACGTTTCTAGACTGTGTACGAACAAGACGTCTTCCAATTACGCTCAAATCCATCGGATGTTCAACGATATCACGATAAGTCTAAAAGAGAATAGGTGAGATGAAATAGAAAAAGATAACACCAACAACTTACCGTATATTCCTCAACATCAACGGGAGATCTAAAGAACACGCTTTGAGGGTGCCGAATAATCTTACAAAGGAGTTCTCTGCACTTTCTTCGCCACTCACAGTCTTCGGTGTCATTTGCCTCTTCCAGACTGACCACTTCCGGATTTGCAGGAGAGGCTAAATCTCTGAGGGGATGTCTTTGTTCAACAGCAGGAGCGAGTACTTCAGTCACGACAGTCAACTCCGCATCGGCAACTGAATGGAAGGCTGGTTCATCCACCTCTGCTCTTCCTTCTTGATATGAATATTCGGCACCATCCATATCCATAGCAGTAAGAGTGGATTCACTCTCCTGGTTTAACACCTCTTCAGCAGTTGGATGGGTGGATGCTTCGACTATTTCTGCTCCTTCTTCCTCTTGATCTATTTCTACAACATTATTAACAACCATAGAAGTAGGGATGAACTCAGCTTCAACGCTCAACTCCGAATCAACTGGCAAATTGATTGCAGGATCTCGAGCTACCAGCTGGTTGTAGTCTGCAACCAGCTTTTCCTAGAAAGAGGGGAATCAAATAATTAACTAGTAAAAACAAATCTATAGCATAAATATATTTCTCTCATTAAAACAAATTTGAGTAATTTAGCTTCCACTGGAAGATTTAGTGGTTAAGATCTCTGTTGTTCCCTCAGTGTGCTGCCGTGACGACATCTTTTTTCTTAGTGAAGGAAAACATCTAATCACCTCGAGCTAAGGGTTAACATCAAGAAGTCTCCATGGTGATAAACTCGAATTCAACCACTATCAATCAGACACAAACAGCGTATTTGATTGTTTCGCTCACAGGCTATCCTTCGATGGGCATCGGACCCTCGACCTCTAACTTAGTGGACAAGCACACACCACCGACACATTTTCCTAACCGAATTCCATATTTTCAGAATCCTTTTCGCTAACCTATTAATGCTCCACTTTTGTCTATTAGTCTTTGACGCCGTGGTAAATACACACTGGACTCATAGATATGCTCATCATTAAATCACTCAATGACCCTCAAATAAACACAAAACCATGCAACCTTCTAATCATTATTTCGCCTACTTAGAACTGACGCCTTTCCTCTTCCCTTCCAATTCCTACTTTTTTCCAACTTCCTCCTCTCATTCCTTTGCAGTTCTAAAGTACGTATCTAATCCTACTTAAATATTGGTCCTCAAGTTTGGAAGGGACTGATGTATCCTGTTGGGCATTAAGAAGATCCATCGTTTTGTATGAATATTTCCAAGTCTAAATGGTTGAAGCCTTTAAGTAGCTTTACTAACTTACATTAGAGCATGCAATCTCCTGGACTTGATCCACCACTTTAACATCTGCTTGTCAGCTTAAACGTGGGCGGCTACAATAAGCGCATTTCATGACTTATATTGGTCCTACCTACGCAATACTCATTACGTTTAATTTCCCTATGTTATGGCATTGTGCTTGCATGGATTCCAAAAAATAACCTTAAAAAGTGGGCTTACAGTAGTATAAAATGAGTTCCAAAGGGGCTTCACGGCTAGAGATGAAACAGCCTTTGCTTGCCGCACAATCAGACTATCGGGAACATTATAACGCTCGGCATTTTCGGCTATATGCTCTAAGTCGAATTGAATCGCTGCCTTTTGTCTACAAAGCAATAAGCAGAAAGAGGATGTGATAAAATTCACACAGTATTAGCCACCAAATAAAAGGGCCGGCAAATTACCTGTAAAAACCCGACTCCAATCGATCTCGGATGAATTGGAGGTCAATCATGTAGGGATTAATTTTTATATAATTGGGATATAGGGAAAGGTCTACATAGGTGAAGAATGCTTTGGCTGCCTCAAAATCTCGCATCTGAAAAGAGCAAAGATATTGTTACAAACTGAGGGAGAAGGATAACTTTTTGGCCCTGGTTCAAAGTAACTAACCTTGTCAATAATCTTCATTGTATTCGTGATGGCTTGATTAAAAGTGAACTCGTAATTGGAATTTGTCTCGGGTCGCGGAGAGAAAATTTCAGGCCTTACTATTTGTCCCGATCCATAGAGACCCACCAATCGATCCAAACCAAGTGTTACTTCTGAGCGAAGCGATGAGGAAATAGTGGACATGGAGACGTCTACAGACGGTGAAGAAGTTTTATTAGGTACATAATGACTCATCAAACACTTGCAAAGGATGCAAAACAAATTTATCTCATTTCGTCTGATTCTCAAAACCCGAGTTTCTCTCATTTTGTACTAAAACTTTCCATTCTCTTCCACTTGCCAATACCTTTTTCTCTCTTCCTTCCCCATTTCACTATGTTTGTCCGATATACATACGTACAAATAAACTGTAAATCTTCTCGTTTGGGGAAATAGTGTTTTATCTTGTTAGCCTTCAGGAAGATCATTTTTGTGGGAGGCGATATCTCTAAGTCTAGTTGGTCAAGCTCTTAAAAATGAAAAAGTGCAGGTAAGGCCCCCTCGGAAAAACCTTTCAGGGGAATTATGAAGATAAAGAGTAAGTCTATGGACAAGACTCCACAGAAAAGATTGGATACTGGCCAAAATGCTCCCGAAATCCTATTTACCAAAAATAGCAACTCTAAACACAGAGTTGTTTAAGACAACTTCAAGTGTTCGATTGAATGGTTAGCAAAATTTGGATTATGAATCTTACGATTAATTTTACTCTTCACATTATCAACCATCAATCACAATTGGAAGGTGTGCGTAGAAGGAAAATTATATGTGTGAATCTTCGATGTCACCAACTTTTTGAAACACATATTTCCCTCTC